>JAHBCN010013348.1:0-24751 GCA_019359885.1 Listronotus oregonensis | reverse complement strand
TGATTTTAATTTGTGGTTGAAAAGTTTTTTGGATTGATAAAACCTTTATATTTCAGTGATTATTGGTTTATTAATTGTAACTATAATTTTGTATTTACTGTTTGTTACAATATCGTAACAAAATGCCTGAAAGTTGTATGGTTTTGTCTTGCAAATCCAAGGGTAACATATCCGGAATACCCCTCATTAGGAAAACAAGCGCAGGTCAATTCAAATATCACTTTCACAAGACCATAAACTAATCTTAAATTGGGGCTTCAAAAATCTTGTTCAGTTTAATGCTCCAAGACCCAGTCATGTTCGGTGTGCGAAAAGAAGTTAATTAATCATTTGGGTGTTACTTTTGAGAACAACCTGAACTGACACAAACACATTACATTCATAGCCTCAGCTGCTTTAAAAAAGCTTGGTCCTTTTTTGAGAGAAAGCATATAGAAAAATAGAAAATTGTAGTGTTTATGGAACTTCAGCCACTGAGGGGTTAAAAAGAGGGATGAAAGTTGTATGAGAAACAAGTACGAACTCGTCTACAGATGCCATTTATATTATCAAAAATGATAACAAATGATGCAAGACGACGCAGGCAAAATACTAGTACTTTATATTTATTTTATAGATATTGGTTATTTGTAAAAAAATATAAAAACTTCATATAATTTAAATTTTGCACACCCTGTATAAAATCTACATTGCAATAAACTTATCAATTCTTCAGTTGATTACTTTAATAAAAATTTTAAATATTATTTCAAAATTATAAGCTAATTGCGCCTTTTTTATTAATTCTTAATTTGAATGATCTAAGTACGCATTAGTAGAATGCAAGCTGGTTTAGGAATAAATGATCGCTGCAATATTTTGTATATATATTTGAGCAAAAATAAAAGTAAATACTGCCTAGTTTTGGGTTCTTTAATTTTGATTTAAATAAAATGAAGGTTAAAAACTTTGAAATATATAATGTTATTGGTTTTTATACCAAAAGTGAAAAAAAAGTGCAAATGCTTTACAAATGTATTTCTCTAGATATCGAGAAAGCATTAATTCTTTTAAAATTACGAGGCCTCCAAATAACTGGATAACCCCGAATCCAGGCAAGACGATAACCCATATAATGATCAACTTTGCTTGATTAGGGTTGTATTTAGAGTGATGGCTTTATTACTAAGGGTGTCCACGGTCTACAGCGGAGTGATCATTTCTAAAAAGAAGGAAATACGTGTACCCGTTTAGACTGGGCACGGAGCTATTCATTTATTTGAAGGTCCTGTAATTTTAAACCATAGTAATCGTACTTACCAGAATTTTTAATATTTCTTTTTACTAAAGAGCTTTCTTTAATTTCATAAATAAAGTCTTTAAAAATATTTAAAATTTCAAATAGAGAAATAATTACAATTTTTATTTTTAAATTTAAAGCAATATATTTTAAGTGGTATATTTGTCCTGTCATGTAGAATAAAAAAAAAAAATTGACATTATACAGGGTATATCTAAAATTTTTATTTTTTTTATAATCATAGCCCTGGCCATATTTTTTAGGCAATCAATTCGTCATACATTTCCTAGAATACAATATTTGATAAAAGACAGTTTTCATTTGGTTGGCAGATGGGTTAGGTTTGCAAATTTGTGGAAGTATTATTCCACTTATGTTACCTAAAAAAACAAATTATATGTAAAGTAATATCTTCATTAACTTTTAAAATAAATTGCAGCAAACCTTATAGTAAATTAATTGAATTTTAAAAATTATTTCTATTTAACCCTAACTCTAACTTTGGCAATGTTTTCAAAAAATGTAGTGACAATATAATTATTTTAAATATGTTCTATAGTTTTGTGGCGAATTCTTGGTTTAATACGTTTTTAATGGAATTACTTACCAGGATAATATCTAGAGAATGGGACCACTTCGTTTCTGGTTCCGGGGTATAGCCACTGGGTGTGCTCAGCCTTATTGACTCTTTTAAAACATAAAAATAAAAAAAAAAAAAAAAAAAAGTCTGCCACTGAAATCAAGGTTAAATTAAACAAAAAATAAAATAGAAAGTAAAATTAAATTTATAAAAATTTTGAAATAACATTTAGGATATTTTAAAAACCTCTTTATTAATTATGAATATATTTAAAATTTTATTACAGTTTAAATGGGCAAAACAATGACGTAATTAAAAGTGTAAAAATGAAGTATACAGTTTTAACATTGGTTACATCAATCTTAGTGCTAAACAACTTTATACAGTGCTGCGACCTAGAAAACCTTTTTAGTGCAAAAGAAATAAGTATCGAAGATGCAATTTCTATGTCTGACATTGTTTTTCGCGGTTTATCTACGCCGCTGGATAATTTAAAAAGCTCCATCTTTACGGCTTACTTTGATTTAATTACGACGTATAGAGGCACCGTATCACTCAAGAAATGGGGAAAACTTAACAATTACTATAGGTAAGTGTATATGTTTTATTATTTTTTAATATTGTTAAGCGCATGTGACACGGTGACATGGTTACATTTTTATGCTAACAAATTTGAGCTGAAACATAACGAGAATTTTATTAATTTTTATATATATATATATGTATATATATATATATATATATATATATATATATATATATATATATATATATAACAAAAGCGCAGAGCACTGCGAACATAGGACGATGCTGGACGATTTTGGATGTACCTAAAAACGCCGCACGCATTGCTCATCGATCAATAATTTTCGGCAAACAATAATTTATAAGACGCGTCGGCCGGCCAGCGATCAATTTAATACGTTTATTCCTGAAATAATTCTTTACTATCGAACACTCACAGCTATAGTTGTACGGTGTCGATTATTTGCGACCAAAAGTTTTTTTAAATAAAATAATAATTATTAATAATGGATGTTCACGAACTGAAAAAAAAAAATTAAAATCATTAAATGGTATCACCGTAAATCCTGATAGGGGAATTGGGAATTGTTTATTGATTTATTTCCAAAAGGCTTACCCTACAATTTTACTATTTACCGAGTCATTAAAAACTTTTTGACATTTTGTTGTTTAACTACAAGAAAACATAAACATGATAGTGCACCAGAAGAAAACAACGAAAGGGAAATGAAGGAAATTATAGTGGTGGCAAGTGTTATTGAAAATCCTACAATTTGATTAATACAATTGTACAACAGGTTAATTTGAGCAAAGGATCAATGGAAAAAGTGCTTAAAAAAATGGATACCGATCCTAAAGTAAAAAAAAACCATGAAATTTTCCCTAATGATCATTTTAGACGAATGCAATTTTTTTGAAACTGTAATGGAAAATAACAATGAACATTTTTTAAGAGACATTGTTTTCTTCATGGTCTCACCCAACGATTTTTCTCTGGGGTCATGTAAAATCACAAATTTATGGTTTCCAGGAGAATAGGGCTAATATAGAAGAAGTGCAATTACAAATTGAAATTCTTTTAGGATTATTACCCTTAACATTCTAGCAAATGTCAGAAGGCGATTTTATGACAATCTTGGTTATTGTTTGGCTCAGAAAGGTGATTTATTTGAGCATCTTCCATAACTTGAAAGATTTTTCTATTTTCTTTTTTTAAATATCTCTACGTTCCATTATTTATCGAAAAATTCTTTTTTATTTTATTAGGAAAAACTGTTTGGTTTTTAAAACCGTAGCCAACGTTGCGGTCTCGTAAGCAACTAATTTTAAATTTATGGCTGATCAGACATCCGATTGAAGACGGTTGATGTTAGCTAGCTCCTGCTACTTGCCTATAAACACTGCATATTCTTACTGAAAATAAAAACGTAGTACACAACTAAACGAGACAGAAATTGAAATGTAAGCCACAAAATTATTATTGGTATTTTAGAATTGGGTACATCCAAAATCATCCAGGAGCCTCCTATGTTCGCAGTATGGTGCGCTTTACTGTATACAGGGTGTCCCGTAATTAATTGGACATAGGTTAATGTGGGATACCTGATATGAAAATAAAGCCACTAAAAACCAATAACATATTGCTTAGCAATATGTTATTGGTTTTCGTTCCACAGGCTGTTAAAACTATTTTTTTACCAAACATACATTGAAATATCTCGGAATCCACTGGACAGATTAGAGTGAAATTTGGTGGAATTATTTGGGATGAGGAACACGAATATGATATTTATTTTGCTATTACCACTAGATGGCGCCACATACAACAACATGAGTGATTAAAATAATCATAACTTTTTTGACCTCCCTGTACATACATTTGCGAGTGAAAATAATAAAATGCCTGACTACAAATAATGATTCTTCTTGGTAGACGGTAATGATATTCATTACCTCTACCAATTCATTTATGAGGATAAACATCGTCCAAGTAATTTCTGAGTTGCAGTGGAAATATGCCGGTGCACCATCGTGCATATACCAACTGTCAAGTCTTAAATTTAGGGGCACATCTTCCAATTTAAAAATCAAAGTAACAAAAAAAGAAATTCCTTATGTCAACAGCCCAATTCATTACAGTTAGATCTTTACTATTATCAATATCAACGGCAAGTATCGTTTAAAAAAACGTAAAAAATGTATTATTACTACTGTTAATAACTAGTAGTAGAAATTTGTATTAAAAATTCAACTATTTTTAGATATTTTTCGTTTCTTTCCATTATTACAACAACTAGTTGTGTTATAGATTCATTACACCACTACTTGTGTTAGAAGTTTTATAACGTACCTTTAATACTAGAAAAGTAGTTATGTAAAAACGTCATAACATAACTAAACGGTGGTATATAAAAAAGCACCTAGTAGTAAAAAATAATTAATTTAAATTTTAACTAGCACATCAATAATAAATTTTAAAATGGGTAGATCATTCCTCAAGAAATTTAGATAACGTTCTCCATCAAGCTTAGCTGGCAATTCAAACGGTCCCACAATACAATCCCCAAAGATACCACACCAAATATTTATTAAAAACTCATGTTGAAAATGGTGTTCTTGGAAAGCATGAGGATTTTCCATTGAATAGATATGATTATTAAGTCAATTAAAAACACCCCTTCTTGTGAACGTGGCTTCATCCGTAAATAAAATGTTATTACAAAAAATTGGCGCTCTCTGAAAAATTGACTGAACTGGAGTCTTGCAGGAAAGTCTTAAGGAAGAAGATTCTGAACTGAAGTGAAGTGATACGGATACAGTTTTTCTTCGCGTATAATTCTGGACACCGAAGGATTGCTTACACCAGTGGCTGCCTTAATACGTCTTGAGCAGGTTTCAGGATTTTCGGTAACACGAACCAAAATTTCATTTTCCATATCCGATCCAATTACCCGTGGTCTTCCCGCATTTAGGTTTTTTGAACGAAATAAGCCCGTTTCGCCTAATCTATCGTACAATGCTTTAAATGTTTGATGATTTGGCTGCCTTCCTTCCGGATACAGATCTAAATAACTTTGCGCTGCTCTTCGACTACAAAAATTTTCTTGGGCATACACACATACCATATCCCGCATCTGAGCATTAGAAAAATCATTGTGACGCGGTTTTTTTTATTTTCAAAAATAGGCAGTCCAAATTCTGTACGAACGCCACAGGTGAAAGTAAAAAAAATGTGGTACACTAAAAATTGTTTCTTGATACATAGTACATTTATGCCAATTTTCATTAAAATATCTAAAGTGGTATTACAGATATTAATAATAAATTATTAATTTTTTAAAATTTTATCACCTTGTATCTCAAAAGTTAAGACGGTTAGGACATACGTTCATATAAAGTTTTTTTCTTAATATGAATCCAAAAATTGCTTTCCTAATTATTGACGTACAATTAGAAAACCATGTATAATGTAAAAAAAATTACCAACCATGATATTTTATTTCTCGTAAACAGTTGGTTTTATCGATGTCAATCAAGAATACCTTTTTTTAGTTTAAGTTTAAAGCTATTCAAAAATAATATTGTTGAGCCTTTATCATACAGGGTGTTAAGAAAATTGCTATTATTGTGTCAGAGCTAGTCCGTCCCTGGCAATATATAGGTCGTCCATTATGTATCTGTATCTCCGTAGGGTTGGCTCGTAAAAAAAAGTTTATGGGAATTTGTCATACTATTTTTGGGTTTTCTATTAGATTCCGAGAGATTGCCAACATATATATATATATATATATATATATATATATATATATATATATATATATATATATATATATATATATATATATATATATATATATATATATATATATATATATATATATATATATATATATATATATATATATATTTATTTTATTATTATGAAAAAATACACATATAAAGCACTGTTAAGTTGTCGTTGGTTGATCCTTTACTACATCAAACAAATTTTTATTATAAAATCTTTAATACCTTTGCATTTCCTTGCAGAATAAAAAAGCGTAAAAATGCTTTTAAAAGGTAGATTAGTTTAACAAAATAGAAAAAAACAAGTTTTATTTAAAGACCACTTAAATTAAAAGAGGACGCATTAAGAGAAATGTTATTTAAAAATTTATGTAATCATAAAAATAAGAATGACTTCTTTTTAAGTCTTTTTTTATTTTGAAACTTTTGAACTATTACATTTTCATTATTTAAGTCTTCTTACCAATTTGTTTCTACCAATAAACTAACGAAGTTTTACAATTACAAACCTTAATTTGAAACAATACTATCAAATGAAAATCTATTTTAACGCCTCTTTTTTAAAATAAGCACTTGATAAACCTCAGGCCCAGCTTATCATTCAGAGCTTCGCCAACCACTAGACCATTCTAGTTGCTGGATTCCCTAAGCTTTTTAGTTAAAAGTGAAGGTAATTATTGTGCTTGTTCTAAAATTTATATCCTAAAATCCCTCGTAAACCCTTACACTTCCACCAATACTGGATTTACCACAAACACAGAATCCTTAATCCCGCACAAAGACCCTAAGAAATAAAATTTAATTGGGGAAGATTTTCTACTCAAGGATTTATTAACAATATACAGGGTTCCCTTTATATCGCGAACTTTCTGGATGAAAAATACGACAAAAAAGTTCCTATTGGCACGGTGCGCGATGAAAACGACATCTGACGGCTGCGTAAAAATCATGCTTGAAAACCGTAAAGGAGGTGTAAGATAATTTATTAAATTTACTTATTCATTTTTCGTAAATAAATTTATATAAACCTGGTCAGGACTGTAAATGAGTGTTGGATAACATTACAAATGTCAGAATAACTTCTGTGTTTATGCAATTTTTAGGTTATGTGAGTGGGGCGTCATAACTCAAAAGCTAGCGGGTTCTGACAAAATTGGCAATTGGCCCAATAAGTAAAAAAAATCACCAGACAAACTTTCGAATCTAGGGCCTTTCCAATATACTCAACACTAATACAAACAGGTCCAGTGTAGTAGAAACATAGGCAGGGAACTGATGAATTTACTACTGTCCGCTTCGATCGATAAACATGCATGAATATAATGATTAACCGAACGAGATCTCAGTTTGTAATATGCTTTCGCACGGGTGTGTTGTATGGTTTAAGGAGCGCTTGAGAAAATTTATGCGGTCTAATCTGTTGAGAAAACAGTTGATACTTAATACCGTTATTTATAAATAGGGGAAATTTAAAAACCAACAACTTTATTTATCAGTTCATTAATTGCCAAAGCAAAATATAGTAAGTTCTCTAAACCCAAAACTCATTTCTAAAATTACAATAGTACGCAATGAAAAAATAAATAATTATAAACATAAAAAATACTCTAAAATAAAATTATAATAAATATTCAAACAAACCTCCTTCTTGCGCAAGGCAATATCCCAAACGATCGTAAACACCCCGTCTAACGTTTGTTAGCATATTAGGGCTGATAGTTTAAAAAGCTTCTTCGATTTGTATTCAAAGTTCTTCTAAATTATTAGCCCTATCATGAGCATAAACCTTATTTTTTAAATAACCCCACAAAAAGATATCATTAGGAGCAAGGTCTTGTGATCTCGCGAGCCACAAAATGGTTCCACGTCCACTAATCAAACGGTTAGGAAACGTATTGTTTATCCTTAAACAATACGTCCATTGTGAGCGGAACAACCATCTTGCTGAAACCAGATATTACCAAATCTTACTCCTAATAATTGGCGAATTGCCGATATACTTGTAACAGATCCAAATAAATTGCTGCAGTTAAATTGCCTTCAATAAAAAATGGTCCAATAAGGTGTTCTCCCACCATACCAGCCCAAACATTCAATTTTTGAGGATACTGGGTTCGAACCTCAAAATACATGTGTAGGTTTTCACAAGACCAATATTGAACTTGAGTTGGATTATGTCGATTTAATAATGGAAAGGTCGATTCATCGTTGAAAACAATTGATCTAAGAAAGTTTTTATCTGTATTTGCCCTTTCCATTATTAATTCCCAAAACTCCATACGTCGAAATTGGTCTTCGGGAAAAATTTTATGTGTTTTTCGGGCCTTGTAGGATCGGAAACCATTTTTTTAAGGACTCTTTTAACTGTAGTAGGCGATGTATCTGTTACCTTAGCAAGTTGTCTGGTTACAGTGGGGTATTGTTCAGCAGTAACACAAATTAATGCCTCTTTAAATTCCCATTCTTCATTTACGAGTTCCTGTTTTTTATGTTTTTGGGGAGACACACTCCCATGGGTGTCAAAATTTTGGATAATTCTAAAAATTGTTTTCAGACATGGTATAGGCCTGTTTTCAAATGCTTTGGAAAAAGATTCATGAATTTGTCGATATGATTTTCCTTGGAAATACCATTTTACAATTTGAACCTTTTCACAAAGTTCGAAAACGTCCATTATTATTTATTTGTAGTGAAGAAACGAGTTTCCAAGAGAACTTACCACGTATTTGCAATGCCCCCGGCTGCAAGAAAGCAAATAATATTTAAATTCAAATTTAAATCTTCAAAAACATTCCAATTTATCACATCGTTTTTGCTAGTTTTGTTTCGCTAGCTCGAGTATTTAAATCTATCAAAACATTCGGATTTTACATTTTTTACATTTTGTTTCACTTCGAGATTCTATGTTCTATACAGTGGACCTGTCTGTATATACTTTACTTATTTTACTTGAGGAAATAATGGGATAAAGAAGAATAAATACCAGTCCATTGGAAATAATAAAAAGATCCCGAAAATCCAAATAAATTAAACTTCGTTAATTTTTATTTTTAATATAATTTTAAATATTACAAATTGTTTAGAAACATTTATGCTGCATTTTGGGCCATTTGGAGAAGAATTGCATTAAAAAGTGCATAATTTTTATGCTAATATCAAATAATTACATAACATCTTTACTATTTAAAATATTTAGGAAAAAATAAAATGGACAAACGTTAGGATTAGAAAAGATAGAGCAAGTTATAAAAAGCCAAATTCGCCCACTCTCAACGATCTCGATTTAATAGAACTTCATGCTTTCCTGGGCTTTTTAGCATTTACATCTTTGTTTAAAAGCAATAATGAAAATTTAGACACTTTATTTGCGACCAATGGAACGGGTCGAGAAATTATAAGGTGCATCATGTCTAAAGAAAGATGTGCATTTCTTTTGAGATGTTTACGCTTTGATGATCCAGAAACTAGAAATAAGAGAAGAGTAATAGATCCATCTGCTCCGATTAGAGAAATTTTTAATATTTTTATTCAAAACAGCCAAGCCTGTAACACTATAGGAAAATCATCTTGTATTGATGAAATGTTAGTATGGTTTATGGGCCGCTGCCAATTTAAAATGTATATGCCCAACAAACCCGTAAAATACGGAATTAAAATTATGTGTTGTACAGATGCCCAAACTAGTTATCTATTGAATGCTTATATTTATACTGGCAAAAACTCTGATGGCGAGGGACTTTCGGATGAAGAAAAACGCTATACGAAACCAACCCAAGCAGTTCTCCGTTTAACAAAACCGCTCTGTAAAACGAATAGATCTGTAACATTTGACAAATGGTTTACCAGTATAGAGCTTGTACAGCTAATGAAAAACAAAGACTTAACATGTATTGGGAAACTTTGGAAAAATCGTAAAGAAATCCCACCTTCTTTTTTACCAACAGGAAACCTGGAGGTTGGAACAGCGCTGTATGGATATACCAAAGATATAACTTTACTGTCGTACAGTACACAAAAAAATAAAGCCGTGCATCACAATTATATCTGGCTTTTTTGTTAACATATCTTTACCGGCATGATGATGACAAGAGAAAACTTCTCATCATCATGCCAGTAAAGATATGTCAACAAAAAAGCCAGATATAATTGTAAACTATAACTGTACGAAAGGCGGCGTCGATTCCTTGGACGAAAAATGTGCCAAATTTACTCGCAGTCGTCAAACTCGCCGTTGTCCTAGGGCTTTATTTTTTAGAATTTTTGATATCAGCACTGCCAATGCTTATGTTCTCTATGAGTCTTTTGTCTTCATCAGTATCGTCACTTTCGGATCCATTATTTTCGATATGACCAATTAAAATTTATGGTTCAACTTCTACTTCCATAATTTTTGCTTAAGTAATTAAAAAGAGGTAAAAAGTATATTATTCTTTTATTATTTAAGTATTCCAGGCCTTTAAAGTGGTTGCAGTACTTGTTGCTGGGATTAATTTATCCTCAGAAAACACAGGCTCTAAAATATTTTCTTTAGCATTGTTTCTCCAACACCTGCTGCATGTAGTTTTTGTGCCAAGTTTGACATTGTAAGTAAACTCTGTCGATGTGTTTATTAAGTACCACTTAAAGAAAGTAAATTCAATGTATTCGTTTAAGGGTATTCTTAAAAAATTAATTATTTTATTGTTATATATTCATCTTAATAAAATGCCCAATAAATCGAAGTTTTATTCATTTGGATCAATTTTATTAAAAAAGCATGGAAAGATATGAAAAAATAGCAGAAAAATGTACTTTTTACATAAAAATGCATTTTAATAGTATATTTCATTACCAGTACGGAAATGACGATTTCTCTTTGCGCGCGTGACAAATTCGACTGCGTCTCACACGGGAAGTCATGCAAGAACGGAAAAATCCATTTCTGGACGTGTAATGAACGATATTTTTTATTATACTTAGGTACCTGAAAACAACATAAACAAAAAACATCGCAAAAAATGATTTAAGAAAATTACGATTATTTATTTTTATTTTTAAGACAGTAAAACAAATTAGCAAAAAAATTACAAGCTAATTAAATCTAAGAAAATTAATTTTGGACGAAACCGTTATGATTAATAGTAATATTTATTGTACAATTCGTATAATTGTTGAAGCTCAATCCCTTTTGTATTTCTTTTTGTTGAACTAAAGATGTTGAAGCGGAGTGTTCGTGTATGTTTTGGTTCTCTTGATTGACTGTTACAGATTTTGTAGTTTCCAAGTTACAAGGCCTAAACAACTTTTGGGATACTTCAATTTTTCTTTGTATGGACTCCTCTATATATCCTTCTGCTACATTGGAAGAAAGCCATCCTCCGTGTCTTTTCAAAGTGAGCAAATCACCGCTGCTTTCTAACAACATGGTAGCCGAAGAACGCCTTAGCCCATGTCCGGTATATTCTTCCTGATTTTTTAGTTTTAGGTATTTTGCAACAAGTTTTGGAATACCACTGATAGTATGGCATCCAACATGTAGAGTGTAACATCTTTAGTTTCGGTATGCAACAAAAAATAATCTTCTACTCTCCATATTTTTAGGGCGGAGATCTGTGTATTTACGGTAAAGTGTATGGGGATTGAATTTGCAATTTTTATTGGTAATGGTAAAACTTCTTGACCTGTGAGTGTTTCCATCTCGTAAGAACACGACAAGGAAACGCCATTATCTTCCACATCGTCTAAACTCAAACGTATTAAATCATCTCTGCGGCATGCGCCGAAGATGCCAAACACTAAAATTACTTTTGCTAGTAGATATTGTCCATCTGAAGCTTCACATAAAAATTTGGTTACTTGTTCTGATGTAAGAACTTTGGATTTCTTTGGTACATATCCTAAAGCTTGTCATTTCAAAATAGCGATAGTTTTTGGATATTGGGTGTGAGTATATTTTTTATTGCCAAACAACTCTTTAACATGGAGAATCGACTCTATAAGGTGGATCACTTCATAGATTTGGCTTTTTCAGAAAAATAAACTAAGAGAATATCGTCACTCACAATTTTGATTCTTTTCTGTGTCCGCCATTCGGTAAAAATGTGATATTCATGTATATATCTCAACCTGGATTTCACTGGTAATAAATCTGCACTAACTTCTGCCGCTTGTTGTAATATAATATCGGGAATATCCGGATTTTCTTCCAAATCTGAATTCATTTTTTTAAAATGGCATAAATTTCAGTGACAGAAAATAAAATATGTCATTAATAAATAAATCGTTGTTATAAACAGTTTCCATGGATGGATTTTTGTATAAGCGCACGAAAAGAGGGATCGAAAAAAAAATCCGTGCGCTGTTCTGAAAATGTCATATTTACTGTATTTTATACACAGTTGAAAATGTAGTATTTTCAGGTAAGTATAATAAAAAGTGTATTGCACACCCTTTCATGCCTACGGATAGTGATTTTTCGGTTATTTATCCCTTAAACTGAAACTTCATGTAAAAAAGTTTGATGGAGAAAAAACTTCTGAATTTTTAGGATTTTTTCATTATTTCCAATAGTCTAGGCCCAGTTATTGATTTAAGCCAAAAGTAAATATTAGTTGGAATACGTATATATTTTAAGGTCTTTTGACAATCTTTTACTTAATGGTAATTGCGTGCCTTTTTTTCCGACCTCCCAAAAGCTTTGAGTAATATTAAAAATATCTTTTGATAAAAGAGAAACTTTAATTACTGCAAATTATACGGCTGGCTGTTTCCATTTATTCTATGCAAAGCGTCTCTTTAATTTTTATTTCTCATTTTTAATGTCTTAAATTGGCCAAAAGCAAAGAAAAATAAAAAGTAAAAGAGAAATAACTAGATTTAGATAATTAAAGAAGTGTTTTAAAGTATTAAATTTAATAAATATAAATGACTTACTTTGTACAGGAAGTACCAAAAAACCTAAGACGTCATTTAACGGGAGATTTTTTTGGTCAAAAATAAGAGAAACCCGGTATTTAAGCATATCTCTAAATTAAATTTTTTATTTTCTGCGTAAACATCATTGTTATTTTTTTATTTACGCACTGGTTGTCCATTAAACTAAGTTGTTATTAATATAAATTAAGAATTTTGTTAATAATTATATTATAGGGTGTCTATTGAAAAAAATTCTATGCAAATATTTTAAAAAATGAAATAGTTTTTAAAAAATATAATTTGGTCTTATTATTAGAAACACTTTACTTTAGTCAATGGGTAAGGTACCCTCTACTACACCTTAACTTTTAAAGTTCAAATGACTTTCACTCTTTATGACATCTTAAGTTAAAAGTCGTATTGAGTACTATCCAACTACACAAGATTTTTATACAGGGTGGCCGGCCATATTTTGACCCATTTTAATCGAGAATAACTTTGGAACAAATAAAGGTATCAAGATGCGGATTTTGCAGATGCACTTATATTTCTTTAAAGTTTATTCTCGTACCTTCACGATTTTATTGTGACATTCCATTAGCTCAAAAACAAAATGGCCGATTTTCCATTATAGGACAACTATGTTATTTTAAATGGAACACCCTGTATATGTTTTTATATTTTTAAAATTTAATCTTTCCTCTTTAAAAAATGTAACACAAGCTATGGTTATCTCAAAAAACAACGTATTTATTGATCTTCGAAAAATTGACTGCATGTCGACCAACAATATTATTTAACAATTAAAATTTGCTTCATATGTTACAAAAAAAAGGATCGCCAAAGGTTTAGGTTATTCACAAAATAATAGTTACAATAAGGTTACATTTTTTTAAAAAACTACTGTAAATGTTGAAAATGCCTTCGCCGACTTCAACGCACTTATTTAAATTCGAAAAAACTTATTAAAACTATTGACTATATGACTAAAAATTCTTCAGGAATATTTTCTATTATGTTTCGGATATTAATTTTTAATTGCTCTAAATTTTGGGGAAGTGGACTATAACACCTCTTTTCACATATCCCCACAGAAAAAATCTGGAACAGTCAAATCTGGTGAACGAGGTGGCCAGGAAATAGGGCCTCCTCTTCCAATCCACCGGTTTCCAAAAACGTTGGTCAGTGAATCCTTGGTAATGTTAGCATAATGTGGTGTAGCCCCATCTTGTTGAAAATAGATGAAATTCAATAGATTTTCTTCTTGTAATTGGGGATAAAAAAATATTTCCAGCATATCAACGTAAGTCCAAGAGGTTACAGTTGGTTCATGAAAAAAAAATGGCCCATAAATTTTTTGCTTTGACATACCACACCAGACTGTGACTTTTGGCGAATCTCTAACGTGTTCGTTATATTGTCGAGGATTTTTTGTTGCCCAAAACCTGCAGTTATGCTTATTTACTTTTCCATTGAGGTGAAATGTGGCTTCGTCTGACATTATTAGTCTATCCAAAAAATGTATATTGTTCCTTACTAAATTTTGAATTCTCTGGCAAAATTCCACCTTTTTGTGGAAAATCAGTTTCTTTTATTTCTTGTAACATTTGAAATTTGTATGGCTTTAATTTAAGTTCTTTTTTTATGATTTCTTGTACTGTAGTTTTAGGAATATGGACTGAACTTGAGATTTTCTTGTTGACAATGTTGGATCTTCCTGAGTTATCTCCAGAATTTGTAACGTTTTATTTAGCAAATTCACATTGTTTACTAATTTCTTTTTACGGGCTAAAGATCCTGTACTCCAGAATTTTCTGTACCAGATTTTAATTGAATTTTTGTGGGTGGAGCTTTATTAAACATGTTTCTAAATCTTCGCTGGGTTTCTTTTACTGATTTGGTTTCGGCAAACATAATAACACATTTTCCTTTTCGCTTAACAAGAACATTTTGCGCTTCTAATTAAAATAACTTGTCAAAAATGACCAACAATGGCTGACAATAAGGCTTTTTGCTGTTATGGAAACGAGATAACTTTGTTTCCACAGGCAACTTTTCAAAAATCCTTTTAAAATAATATTCCTATTCGACATACAGTCAATTCTTTGGAGGTCAATAAATGCTTATTTTTAAGATAACCATAGCTTGTGTTACATTTTTTAAAGGAAAGATTAAATTTTAAAAATATTGAAACATATACAGGGTGTTCCATTTAAAATAACAAAGTTGTCCTATATCGGAAAATCGGCCATTTTGTTTTTGAGCTAATGGAATGTCACATAAAAATGGTAAAGATACGAGAATAAACTTTAAAGAAATATAAGTATATTTGCGAAAATCGCATCTTGATATCTTTATTTGTTCAAAAGTTATTCGCGATCAAAATGGGTCAAAATATGGACGGCCACCCTGTATTTTACACAGGGGATAAAAAAATATACTTTAGATAAAGCAAGCTGTATTTTAATAAATAAATACAATTTTATTTGATTGGATGGAGTAAGAGGCGTTAAATGGCCGAATTCAATGTCCAAATTTTAAAATTGTAAAAACAATTGCAATTTCTTCATGACACATCCTGTATATTCCAAATCCACATTTGTTTCTGTGGTGGAAACTGCAACGGTCCGTTGTATGCTAAGGTTTGTAACTTAAAATCAGGTAAACTCGACGTACGCCTGGTCTCAGGGGATCCTGTGCATACAAAGAAACGGTTGACCCTTACAAACATTAAGATAGCCTAAGACAAAATAAAGAAAAACCACCATTAATAAGATTCATATAAAAAATTACCAAAAGTAAAATTGAAATTATATAGGTTTTGTCATAAAAATATATTTCAAAGTTTTTTTTAAGAATACATATCACGGTAGATATTGGCAAGTACAAAAGGATATTTTTTTTTGATAAATACTTATTAGAATCCATAATACTATGATCCCCAATTACTGTTTTCACAACTTATTTCAATATGATAGGTAGGTTTTAAATAACTTGGTAAATCTATAATAAAATTGCTTTTAATTTAATCTTCTATTGATTTTATTTTTTTTTAATAAATTAAAAATGGCTGCAACATACCTTACCTAAAAATTATCTAAAATAGGAAGTAGATAATAAAATAATTTGCAATAAAATATTTTTAAATTTTATATTTATTTTAATAATAACTAAAAATAATACATAAGAATTTTTTATTTAAAATATATTAAACCTGCGCTTTGTTAGAATTTATTATTTAATTTATTTTAATGGGATTTTGTAAAGCAACTAAATGTAAAAGTATTCGGAAAAATTACAAAATAATTAGAGATAACAATTATTTACAAACAAAAAAATTTTAAAGCATATTTCAATTAAATTGTCGAGGCACCAACTTTATATAGGAAAATAATGAAAATGTCAAAGTTAAATATATAGGGTGTCCGCAAATATGTGGAAAACCTCCCAAATATAAAAAATACACCTAAAAAGAATCTTACTAGTTTATATAAACCTTTTTCGTATAGGCGCCCTCTTTAGAGTTAGTAGAGAAGCTCCCAGAGAGCTTCAATGGAATCGAGTTTTTTAGACATATATATTATTGAACTACCAGGTGAATTTTAATTTTATTTTAATAAGATTTAATACCAAGTCTGACTCTTCAAATTACTATCAAAAAAACTGTTGTGAATTACAGCTGTAGGGACGGACTAGCTGTGACACTTATGACCCCCTTTTTTATGCCCTGTATAAAGCGTATTTGGACAATGTTTTACTAACCCTTAACTATTGGCCAAAAATTAAGTACTGCTTATTAATCTCGCCAATCCTAACCCTTTTTGAAAAAACTTAATACTTTATGTATTTGGCGTATTTTAATAAAAGATACATCTGGGTTCCTATTAAATGTTCAACCTTTTAAGTTCGGGGCCTCTCTAACTAAACTGTAAAAGGATGCATAAAAGTTACACTACGTGTTGCTCTGTTGGGAGCTGCCAGAGAAGGAATTATACTGGCCAATTCCTCTGAGCAGAAGCCGTGAAAATACCTATAGAAGAGCGACAGATCCCCTACAGCTCGACGGTGGGCAAAAAGAGGAAGCCTCTCTGTGAGCGTTGGATCATTAATAAGACGAACAGCTCTTCTCTAAATGGAGTCCAGAATGCTAAGTGTGGCAGGGGACGCCATTCCCCAGACATGAGAACAATATTCTTAAGAGGGTCCGATTTGGGATACATACAGAGTGTACAGATTAAAAGAAGAAAAATATTTTCTGGCTTGGAAGAGAAATCCAACCTTTTTTGAAGCTGCCGGAGCTATGGATGAAATGTGTTTGTGCCAGTTGAGGTTATTTTCAAAAATAACACTGACAAGATTAAACGACTCTTTGCTCTGAAGAACTTGGCCGCTCATGTGTAAGGGATAAGCATTTGCAGACTTTTTTCGCGACAGCGAACTTGACTGTGTTTTCGAGGCATTAAACTGAACAAGATTTTTGGCGCCCCAATCCAAGATAAGTTTGAGGTCTTGTGAAAGAGATATCTGCATTGACCTGTGCTTGTTTTCGAAATCAGAATTACACGGTGGCTTAAGAAATTGAATACTAGAGTGGAGGGTACTATCGTCAGCAAAACTATGAATGGGATTGATTGTGGAAGAGAGAAGATCGCTAATGTGTAGAAGAAACAGCGTGGGTGCCAGCACTGAGCCCTGGGGTACCCCAGCATTAATTTGGTAAAAGCTGGAGGAATGACCATCTACACTAACTGATGTACGTCGATTAGAAAGGAAACTGGAAAGCCAAGAGCAAAGCTTAGGTGGAAGACCGTAAGAAGGAACTTTGTTAAGAAGCCCATCATGCCAGACCTGATCGAAAGCTTTGGATATGTCTAGAGCAACGATCTGGGATTCACCAAGAAACTCAAGGGACTTGTTCCAGTTGTGTGAGACAAAGGAAAGAAGATCAGCTGTGGATCTACTGTGCCGGAATCCATATTGTCTATCATGTAAGATCTTATGTTTTTCCAGATACTTTAAGATTTGGGAATTAATGAATTCTTTCATTACTTTGCCAACAACTGAAAGAAGAGATATATGTCTATAGTTAGAAGGGAGACTTTTGGATCCTTTTTTGGGGACAGGTTGCACACGTGCAGCTTTCCAACGCTCCGGGAAAATGCCCGTGTCGTAAGAGATTCGAAAGGGGCGAGTTAAGATGGGTGCAAGCTCGGGAGCACATTTTTTTAGGACGATTACTGGTATGCCATCCAGCCCAGACGATTTTTTAGTATTAAGAGAAGAGAGAATACGCTTGATCTGTTTAACTTTAAAAATGATATCGGACATTTTATGAGAAACAGGGACAACTGTTGGAAGAGGAAGATTAATAGGAGGATCAAGCGTAGAATTGGCAGCAAATTGTTTGGCAAATAGTTCTGCTTTTCCTTTGGGGGTAGAGACAATTCCATCTTGAGAGATTAGGGGTGGAAAAGAATTTGTGCAAAAGTTCTGACTAATATTTTTGGCAAAGAACCAGAAAGCTTTACTGCCATTTGAGCAAGAGAGAACTTTATCTTTTATTCGATTGTTAAAACGGTCTTGTGCTTCTGATATGGTCTGATTATACTGATTTCTCGCTTTGATGCTAGCCTGTCGATTTTCGGGACTGGGGTTTTAAAGAAACTTTTCGTGGGCTTGAATTTTTAAATGTCTGGCTTTGTCACAGGATTTAGAAAACCACGGTTTGTGATTTGAAGTTATGGGGTTCTTTTTAGTGTGGGGAATATAGGTCTCAATGCCTAGTTGAATTGTTTCGGTAATTTGTTTACATATTTCGGAAGGATCGAAACTAGAAAAACAGGTAGGATCCCAAGGGTAGCTGGCAAAGAAATCTCTCAGACCATCCCAGTCGGCCGAATTGTAGTACCAGACGGTTCGTGGTGGCATGCTTTCAGTTGCGTCAAAATGAGTGGAGTAAGATACGGATGACCAAACCATGGTCAGAGCGACCAAGGGGGGCATTTACTGAGGTTTAATAGAGTTTAGAGAGATTTAGTTTAGAGAGATTAAAAGTTTAATTTATTATTGAAATTAATATGTTGTTGTTGTGTCAACCAAACAGAACTTAGGGGACTACCAGTGTAAATAAAGTGAAGTTTTTTTTTAAACGGTTGTTAATAGCGACATGAATGAAGAGTACTTAATTTTCAGTCAATAGTTAAAGGTTTGTAGAAAACGATGTTTAAAGTTCTTATCAATACAGAGTGTAAAAAAGAGAGTCTTGATTGTCACAGCTTGTGCATCCCTGCAGCTGTGTGTTTCACAACATTTCCTTTATTAGTAATTTAAAAAGTCTTACTTAATTTTATATCTGATTAAAATGAAAATAGAATATACCTGGCTGTTCAATAAATTATGTCCAAAAACCTGATTTTATTGGAGCTCTTTTGGAGCCAATATCTCCAAAGCCTATAAGAAAAAAGTTTATATGAACTTGTAGTATTCTTTTCATGTGTTGTTTCATATCCGGAAGACTTCCTGCATTTACCGGACACCCTGTATACAACATCCAACACCAAGAAGATAGAATTTTTTTGTCAAATTTGTTTTTATTCTTTTATTTTGTTTAATTTAACTTTTCTCCAAAACAAAATGGCTTATTGGGGATAATCTCCAAGTTCATAAATTGCTACCTAAAATATTTATTGTTCGTGTCTCTTGTCGTTTTTTCTTTTGGGCCAAAGCCGTGTTTTATTTATGGATGGCATTTTTTAGGAAAAACCTTTGGCAACCCTACTTAGGAAAATAAATTTCCTGAAAAAGTATTGGCATGGCACATGTACAAATTGAATCCAAGTGGTTTTTCGTGTTACGGTAAAAACTATCTATTAATTCGAAAAATAAAGTTTTTAACCTGCTTATCAGCAAAATTTAGGCACTGGGAACAATGGTAAATATTTTTATAGTAATAGTTAATTTAATCATTTATTAACAATAAAATTTTATAAAAATTAATACTGTTTTATTATTTTTAAAAATATATTTTTTGTGGTATTATAATAATATTAAATTAATATAAAATAATAAAATAAAATTGAAATTAATATTTTGACGATTTACCTTGGGCTCGAAATTTTGTTGAAGTACAGTTGCGGCCATAAAATTTCGGGTAAAACTTGACAATGCGTGTCAAAATCATTGATTTTTCGTAAACCAGGCTTTCACCTGTTAATTATATATTTGAAGTACACAGTCACGTTCACAGGCCTTTTATTATCAATTTCTTAGCTGAAACAAAACAAACAAAGACTTAAAGTAAGCGAAATTCCATTAATTTATACAGAAAACTAAAATCAAATTGAATATCAACTAATAAACTATAAAACAAAAATCAGTATTTTATGATAGCTCCATTCTTTTCGATCACCAAGGCCAATCTTTTAGAAATCAAAGCGAACAATGTTCTAGTGTAATCCTCAGTCAAACTATTCCACGCCTCTTGAATTTGTGCCCATAACTCTTCTTCATTTGCGGGCTGAACATGTGTTGACTGGATTTTTTTAACTATCAGTCCCCATACATTTTCCATCGGGTTGACGTCGAGACTTCGCGATGGCCAAGGAAGGATTTTAACCTGGTTGTTTCTTGACCAATCGGTGACCCTTCGGGCTGTATGGACCGGACTGTTGTCGTGCTGATAGATAAAATCATTCCCATAGACATTATAGGCCGCTGGCAGCATAATATTTTGGAGTATTTCTTGATAGGAATTGGCGTTAGGTCTGCCCTGGATATGATGGCAAACGCCCACCCATCCTGCGCCGATACATCCCCAAACATTGACCGAAAACCTACCACTCTGTTTTATCTTTTGGGTGTATGTGTCTTTAAATCTTGAATTTGGGGACTATATACTCGCATACTTCCATTAAAACTTGACTGGAAAACTTTTTCATCACTAAATATTACCCTTTCCCAGAAACTTATTTCCCGTGGTAGGTATTCTAGGCAAAATCCAACCCTAGCTTGTTTATTTGCCTGTGTTAAAAAGGATTTTTTGGCCGCTTGACAAAATTTGTTGATGCAGCGCCGTGCTGTTCTGTCGGAGCCAGGAAAAATTGTTTCTAGTTTTGCAGAAGAGGCTGTTTTAAAAGGATTTCTTCGAACGCAGCTTATCAAGTTTTCGTTTTGTTCCTCGGTTGATATGTGTGGACGACCGCTACCTTCCTTTCTCTCGTGCGAATTTCTATGATGAAAGTTGCTCTTGACATATCCAAAGCTTTCGATAAGGTCTGGCATGATGGGCTTCTTAACAAACTTCCTTCTTACGGTCTTCCACCTGAGCTTTGCTCTTGGCTTTCCAGTTTCCTTTCTAATCGACGTATATCAGTTAGTGTAGATGGTCATTCCTCCAGCTTCTACCAAATTAATGCTGGTGTGCCCCAGGGTTCTTCTTGGCACCCACGCTGTTTCTTCTACACATTAACGATCTTCTCTCTTCCACAATCAATCCCATTCATAGTTTTGCTGACGATAGTACCCTCCACTCTAGTATTCATTTTCTTAAGCCACCGTGTAATTCTGATTTTGAAAACAAGCGCAGGTCAATGCAGATATCTCTTTTACAAGACCTCAAACTTATCTCGGATTGGGGCGCCAAAAATCGTGTTCAGTTTAATGCCTCAAAAACACAGTCATGTTCGCTGTCGCGGAAAAAGTCTGCGAATGCTCATCCCTTACATATGAGCGGCCAAGTTCTGCAGAACAAAGAGTCGTTTAATCTAGTCGGCGTTACTTTTGAGAATAACCTCAACTGGCACAAACACATTTCATCCATAGCTTCGGCAGCTTCAAAAAAGATTGGATTCCTCTTTGGAGCCAGAAAATATTTCTCTTCTTCCAATCTGTACACTCTGTATGTATCCCAAATCAGACCCTCTTTGGAATATTGTTCTCATGTCTGGGGAATGGCGTCCCCTACAACACTTCGCATTCTGGACTCCATTCAAAAAAGAGCTGTTCGCCTTATTAATGATCCAACGCTCACAGAAAGGCTTCCTCTTCTTGCCCATCGTCGAGCTGTAGGGGATCTGTCGCTCTTCTATAGGTATTTTCACGGCTTCTGCTCAGAGGAATTGGCCAGTATTATTCCTTCTCTGGCAGCTCCCAACAGAGCAACGCGTGGTGCAACTTTTATGCATCCTTTTACAGTTCAGTTAGAGAGGCCCCGAACTTCCCGCTTTCTTCGTTCCTTTATTCCTAGAGTGTCAAGACTATGGAACCTGCTGCCCGCAGAAGTTTTTCCTTCTCCTCCCAATCTCCAAAAATTTATGTCCCGTGTGAACAAACTCCCTCTCACCACACTGAAGACACCCACGGTACGTTAGTACTTAGGCATCAGCCTTCGTGGACTGTCCCAAGATAAAAAAAACAGGTTCAAAAAGTTCCATTAACAGAGATAATTCGATAAAGAAGTGCCGGGACCTCATTGTAATTCTCAATAATAGATGTTTCTTACTTATCCAGTTCCCACTTCGGCAGGTTTTACTGTATCTTCCGAATTTTTACTTTAACCAGTTTCTTGTGCTTCAAGTCAAAAAAGCAAGCTAATTTTGCGTTTTTGAAGTTTTAAGCTTATAATTACATAAATTAATAAATAATTTAATGAACAATTCTAAATTATTAATAAGTAAATTTAAACCAGCAATTTTTTGCGTGGCAAACAATTTTCTATATAATATTCTAACTTAAATTTACCTTAATAAACTATCAGAAATGTATAATTTCTAAAAATATATACAAGTATATCACAATATTTACATTTTAGTTGGCATAATCCATATTATTTATTCGATACTGGACCACCCTGTATGTGTTAAATAGTAAATCAAAATAGTTTAACTGTAAACAAATATATAAAAAATTATTTCGTTAGATTTAGACGAAATCTCACTCTTTTTATGCGTTTATTACGCGCCACCCTGTTGGCCTGCACAAAAATGTCCCATTTAAAAGATGTTTCTATTGATCTAAGAAACAACATACTCAAATTTAAAAAAAATCGTTTAAGAGTCAGAATCTCATGATGTGTGCCATGTCCTTTATTTGCATTCTATTAAAATCAGTAAAAATCCATAAACGCCAAACCAATAAAAAGAAAATTTTTGTTCAATGAATTCTAATTCTCTAACATGTACCATTCCGAATGATTTATTACCATCTAATTTATTTTTGCAGAAAAATCAACGTAACCTTTCTAACGAGGCCCCCAGTGGATTGCGCGACAGAAAACGAGGTGCCGAGGGAATACATCGTCTTCGCAAATTTGATAGACGACGAGATTCGTGCTGCTTCGGTAGCCAAGTGGGACGAAAGTGCAGATCAAAGGGTCTGGAAAGCTTTGGGTAAGGTCTTTTCTATTGGCTTTTATTTAATTTGGGGATTTTCTAAATTACCCTTGGGGCAGATACAAAAAATTTAGTTTTATCGTTAGGAGTAATTAATAATTTGTAAGGTCTCGTTTTTATGGATATAACTCATACTGTGCGTTTTTTTAAGACAGGCCATAGGATTTTACATGGTAAATCTTCCACTCCATGTTAGGTCCACTTCCACTACAACTTTATAGCTAAAAATTGAAACAGGTATAACTTCAAGGTTTAAGACTATTTTACATTAACATTTGTACCAAAATAACCTTACAAAGTATTAAAAAATTGATTTATTTTTCAATAAAATATAGTTTTTACAATCCTCGTATATCAAAATTTTTGTCACTGTCACATATTAGGAAATGTCAGCCAGCGTTTTATTAAAGAAAAATCACTAGTGATTGTCTGACAAACTATTTGTTACACTTTTATATATAATGTTTTTTTACACTATCCAGGAACGAGTAGAAATGGTTTCAAATTACATAAGGGGAATATCGAGTCGAGAAGTTGTGGATAACTTTGCTGCAGCTTTTCCAGATTGTCCTGTTCCTAGTAGGAGTACCGTACAGCGATTGCATCAAAGGTTTACAAATACTGGTTGTATCGAAGACTAACACGTACCATGCAAAAGAAACGCCAATGTAGTAACCGAAGATTTTAAAATGGACCCATGCTTGGCGACCGAGGAAAATCCATCGACAAATCTAAGTCACCTTGCGGATAGTTTCACAGGTTCTAGGAGTAGCTGCTATAAGGCTTTAAAGCAGGAAAAATTTAAATCTTATAAAGTTGGGAATGTTCTAAAGCTGTTAACCCAGGATTATTTTGCCCTAATGGAATTCTGTGAGTACTGGATGGATAGAATCCATACTAATCCAAATATTTCGAATCTCATTCTTTTTACGGACGAAAGTTCTTTTTCTATCCACGGGACCGTAAACAAACAAAACACAAGGATATGGGCTCGCGAAAATCCCTATATAATTCACCAAATGCATACTCAATGGTGGGAGAGGGTTAATGTTTGGGCAGGCATTTTAGGAAATAGAATTATTGGCCCGTATTTCATACAAGGTACACTAACAACGGATAAGTATTTAGAACTTTAAGAAACAGTAGTGGGTCCTGCGTTAGCTGACATAGGATTTGACGATTTGGCCCCTTTAAATGGCCAGCTCGAAGTCGGGATATCTCGCCGTTACTCTTACTGGGGATATTTGTCCTCAAAAGTCTTTGGTATTGTGAGAGAGAGGATGACATTTCCTGATATGT
>JAHBCN010013347.1:0-24723 GCA_019359885.1 Listronotus oregonensis | reverse complement strand
AAAAGCGAAAGATAAATCATTCATTCACTCATACATTTATACATTCATTCATTTTTTCATTCATACACTGACTAATCAAGAAATCTCTTAAACTACTTAACCTATGAATATGAAATTTGGCATTGGTGTAGATTAAAAGTTGAAGACGTCAGCCAAGAAAGGATTTCAGTAAACTTTCCTTAGAATGGGAAGTAAAAGTTTACATGGAACTTCCATTATGTTTGGATTAAGAAGTAGGTAGGCTCTTAATTACGATTAAAAAGGATCCCTAAACATAAAAAAGTCAAGACCTGTCTGAAGCGTAGCGGTCACCTACTATCCCTTGAATAAAAAAAAGTATGGGATGGTAGGAGGCCGCTACCTTTTAGCCAGACCTTGACTTTTATGTTTAGGGGTCTCTCAAGGACAATTACACAAATTTTCAAAGTACCTCAAGAACCTCCTCATATTGTTCACCAACTCTCGGACTATTACCTAACTATTCGACACCCAAATCGTACAATACACTGCCTTAAGCATAAAAAAAACCTACTTCAAAAGGGCTTTTAAGTAAAGAATTAAGAAATTCCTTAAGTAAGAAAATATTTTTGTTTAAGGAGGGCTAAAAATGAATATTCCCAATAAAACTGGTTAAATATTATTAAATAACAGCTTTTAGATTTGTTAGTATAAGTCTATACATAAACAGTTTACAGTATATAAATTTACTCGTATTTAGATAACACCGTTAGTTGGCTTTATCAATGCCCGTTATTCTATAAATATTTTATGTATAAAATTTTTATTATATAATATTTGATACTTGTTTTAAAATTTTAGAAATTTTAAATTTTAACAAATATATCTATCTTTAACTTTTTGGGCAACTTTACTGTAATGAAAATTTTATAGTGTGTTAAAAAACTTTAAAAACAATTAAAATCAAGTTACAGTTATCTGGAAATGTTTATCTTAGACATATACAACATGTCACACTCTTAAGTAAAAAGGATTTTAAAAATGATTAGTTTGTAACATAGCAACCTTGTAAAAAGGAAACAAAATAAGTAAAATTGTTTTTAAACGGTGACTTGCTTTGGCGCCAATAAAAGTAATTGCTTAGATCATGCTTCATAAAACATTTTTTTAACTTAAGTGCAAAATATGACTCAAAAATTTAGCCCGGCAATTTCGGTATAGTTATTAAAATACTTGCAAATTTATATTTACTTAGGTTTTAAAAATAAAGAATATACTTACCAATAATACCTACATAAACAGATATTTTAATAATTTTATTTTTAAATTCTCCAAAGAATTGTTAACAAATAAGACAAAAAAAAAAATATATATATATATATATATATATATATATATATATATATATTTTTTTTTTTTTTTTTTTTTTTCAGCCTAACTCAAAAGAATGTATAAATACATAAACGATGCTATGACAACATATTTTTGGTAAAATTTACATATTTGAATTTTTATGAACAAATTAACAATACTTTAAATTCTATTGAAATACTGCAACAAAGCAAAATTTTACCTACTTACCTTCAATGCCAATGTTGAACTGACAAACAAATTTTACTTGCAGTAAAAGTTAAACTGTACCAATTTTTTTTACACCTTGTTAATGTGTTTTGTTTTACACTAACAGCCTATAGGACTGATTCAGTAAATAGATAAATAAAGTAGCTAGCAAAGTGCAAGAAATTTCGACATTAAATAGATCTTATTTATTAGGTGTGACATTACATTTTGCACACAAATACCGCAGAAGCAGCTAAAACAGTACTTGCCTTAAATAAGAAGGTGCCAAGAAGAACCATTTCAAGAGTTTTAACATAATATACAGGGTGATTGGTAAGTAGAGGCGAAAAATAAAGTCCCGAATTAGTTTTTTTAACTCTGAATTGAAAACCACGAATACTTTTTTTGCAAATTTTTCTTCGTTTTCAAGATATTTTACTATAAAGTTTTGCCAAAGAAAAAATTTTAAATCACATTGTGGTTGTCGCTGATCTTAGTTGACTATTACGTCATATGAAATCATGTTTGACTTTTGTCAAAAGTTAGACACTTGTCAATCTGTTATTGAAAAAAATCACAAGAAAATGACTTCACTAACGAAAAATACGGTAATATTGTTTATGTGTATTGTGATTTTTCCAATAACAGATTGACAAGTGTCTAACTTTTGACAACGATCAAGCTTAATTTCATATGACGTAATAGTTTAAAAGCGCCAACTAAGATTAGCGACACCCACAATGTGATTTAATTTTTTTTCTTTGGCAAAACTTTATGATGAAATATCTTGGAAATGAAGTAAAATTTGCAAAAAAATATTCTTGGTTTTCGATTCAAAATGAAAAAATTAATTCGGGTTTTCATTGTTCGCCTCTACTTACCAATCACCCTGTATACATGGCGGCTCGTGGTTTGTCTAACAGGAAGGGCTTAACATAAAAAAGCAAAATGATAATTTTAGGAAAAAAAAAACAGATTATCATCGAGATTGTAACGCAAAGTGGCCCAACATATTCGACTCGGTCTATAGCTGCAAAACCATAAATTTTTGAAAAAAAAAATAATAAGTTGGGAAACTCGGATATGGCCACAACATAAAATTATTTAAAAATATACATGGTGTCCCAAAAAAGTGTAAAGTATCAAAGTTATGTTATTTTAAATAAAACGCTCTTTATTTTGCGGCTGTAGATTCTGCAAGAAAAAATAACCGAAGTTTATAATTAGTATCAAGTAGTATCTAATTTTATTTGTTTTTTAGATATAAATTTTTTCTGAAAAAGCAGAGGTGCAATTAAATTATTCTTATTTTAAATCTATTTACTCAACAAACCTAAAAATTTGTTACAACATTAAGGACAGTGTGCAATACGTATTTCGCCTCAATATCAAATATTATATAAGGCGTTAGAAATTATTTTACTTTTTTAAAAATTTAAATGGCAATAACTTTGTTATTTTAAATAGGACACCCTGTATTTTTAACATTACCTAAAAGCAAACTAATTTTTTTTTAGATGGTTGCCTAGACCTATTGTTGGTATTTTTTGTTAAATTGCGTTTTTACATTTCATTCATTTTCATTTTAAAATGTGTATTTAAAATTAAGTTGGCTTTGACAAAGCATCCATTAATATTTTCTTAGACCAATGACAATGACCATTTGTCAATTACCAATTAAAAGTGATAAATCACGCATAAATATAAATTTGTTTACGAAAAACACTAAAATATTTAAAAAACTTTTTTTGGTACATTTTCTTTGAAAGTACTTACCTTGAAATTCTTTAAAAAATGGGACCACCTCTGTCCAGGTCCCGGGGTATAGAGAGCTAAAAAGTAAAAAATTACTAATCAAAATTTGTTTGGGTTTTTTGGTGGTTTTTCTTTTTTGTTGCAGGCGATCTGAAAATTCATAGGGGTCAATAGGGCTGATCAGGCTCAGCTCGGTATACCCCGGGACGTGGACCGAAATGGTCCCATTTTCTAGAAAATTTTAAGGCGAGTACTCTCAAAGAAAACATATTAAGCAAAATTTAAAACTTTTTATTAAGGCTTGTAAAGCATTGACATATACATATAGTATATAAAAAAAAATATATTGTAATTAAATTAAGCCCAGAAACAAAAAGCAGCCCATATTAAAATATAAATATTAAAATTATTTTTTTTTACAAAAAGTATTATATGATGTCCATCATTTTCAGTGCATAAACGAATTTTTTTTTAAATAACCGTTGAACATTAACCGACGTATATGGTGTTGGGACAGTAAATGCAATTCTTGTTTGATATTTTATATTTTCGGGTGTCGTAGACAAAGTATCATATTATATTTTTTTTTGCTGGCCATTTTTTGGGATTCCTTGTCTGATCTGTTTGTCATGATATTGTCTTTTCAATTCACCGCGCACATCGTATTAAAAATGCGCTAGGACATCATCTAACCATATTCTCTCCCTCATATCCTGGGGCACAACTTGTAGAAGTTCCAGCAAATTAGTGCGTAGAACTCTAGCTAATATTTTACCGTTTAAGTAGCCATCAAAAAAGTATCCCACTGCATCTGTTTTGATAATTCCACCCCAGACAAACCATCTGTGTTGATGATCAACGTTTCGAAAATAATTCGAACTTACATAACTATAATAATAAAAATTATGCCAGCTCACTAAGCCGTGATTGTAGAAAGTAGAACCATATTCTCTCCCTCATATCCTGGGGCACAACTTGTAGAAGTTTCAGCAAATTAGTGCGTAGAACTCTAGCTAATATTTTACCGTTTAAGTAGCCATCAAAAAAGTATCCCACTGCATCTGTTTTGATAATTCCACCCCAGACAAACCATCTGTGTTGATGATCAACGTTTCGAAAATAATTCGGAGTTACATAACTATAATAATAAAAATTATGCCAGTTCACTAAGCCGTGATTGTAGAAAGTAGATTCCTCTAACAATGGCACAAATTAAAAAAAAACGTCATATTTTACTTTTTCAAGAATCCACATGCAAATTTTTGTTTGCTGTTTTCAGTTTAAACTAGTAAAACTTTTTTTAAACTGGCTGCTATACTGATAACCGACAAAAAGTTTTTGTCATTTCTGTAATGTAAATATTAATTGGCTGCCATATCAAAGCTAACTTGAATTTAGGCAAATTTAGGTATACATTTTAGAATCAGAATAAATAAAATGAAAAAGGGAAATTTACAAAAAAAAGAACAAACAATAGGTAGAGGTGACCTATAGACCATTTGAAACATAGATTATTGCCTTTACTAATGTAAGAAAATATAGTGTTTTTAATTTAAAATAATAAAGTTATTTCCATTTTCTGGAAAAAAAAATATTTTAAGAACGGTTTAACTTGGCAATAAACATAATATGTGGAAGTTAATTTTGTCAAGGTACATAGGGTGTAAAAAGTATGATGCTCATAATTTTAATGGGCGATAGTGGAGCTCATAACAAGTCGAAAAGCTCATATAACGTATGTGTCAAAACTTGACAGATTTTTGTCTAAACGATGCGATGTCAAAGTTTAAACTTTGAAAGCAATTATTTTTGAAAACCTGAAACTTTTGTCTTAATCACTTATCAGTAGATTCATATGCTAATAAAATAAACTAAGTTTCAAATGTTTCAATCTACAAATAAAAAAATAAATAAATAATATTAATAATAATTTTTTCCCCAAATAAAAATGTAAACAACAATTGGTAACAGAGCAACCTAGCTAGAAGCCTTGGTTAGTCAGTTGTAAATATGTGTTCGACGGTCGCGACATTTTTGGTCGTTTTTAAATCGGGAAAAATGCGGATATGTTATAAACTTACAACTGTAGTGCCCAAGAGTTTTGAAAACGAGATGTGTGCAACCGAAGAATCTTATTCTTTAAGCAAAATAAAGAAGTGTTGTTTTAAAACATAATAATTTGTGATTTAAAAAATAATATTTAGCCTATTTGTGGTGAGTACAATTATTTTTTAATTACAAATATTAACCAAACAGTAATGTATTGTTTTTTACATAGATTTAATTTCAAATTAAATACCAAATAAATTGCAAAAAGTAATTTTTATTATTTTGTAAAATAAACATCTCTTTAAAAAAAGTGCAAATATGCAAAACTCGCAAAAAACGCTTGACTGGCTTCGATGAAACGGGAGCGGTATTGCCAATTTTTTTAAACTTTGAAAGGCCATATTTCGAAAACAGTTAACTTTGGACTCATATGTTTTTGGCTTTCTTAACTTGTTTTGAACTCCACTATCGCCCATTAAAATCGTGAGCATCATACTTTTTCCACCCTGTATAAAACTTTTAGTTTTGTAAAACGATTGCTGACATGCAATCCAGACCAATTTATTTCTTAATAGGTATTTAAAAGAGGAATGGATGCGGTTAATGTGCTTAAATGCTGATTTGTCGCTGTTGCTAAAAATTATTTTGGATATTATATAAGAAACAGGAGAAGCTGTATAATAGAACAAAATATCCAGGAAGGTTGAGAGTAGAATTAGCAAAAAGTTGTTTGTTTTCTTTTTTAGTGGCAAAATTTTTTTTTCACGATTAGCTATAAAAGAAAATTAGAACAGTGTTGACTAATGTCTTTTACAAAAGAATAAAAAAATTTGATAGCGTTTTTAGAAAGACAGAAATTTATTCCTTATGTGACTTTTAAATCAATTTTAAGCCTATAAGGTGGTTTGATTTTATTGGGTTTTTGTTTTGATGCTGACTTGTCGGTTTTTAGGTCTAGGGTTCTGCAAAAACCTTTTATGACTTTAAATTTTAAAAATAAAGTTCGATGTATAAGGAACATAGGTCTACATGTTCCGTTAAATTCTTTCGGTAAGAAATAAAGAATTACTACATTAAAATAATGTATATTTTTAAATATTAAAAAACAGTTCTCAAGAAATAGGATTGATATAGACCAACAAACGTTTTATTTAAGAGAATTTAATGATTTTGCTTATATTTTAAATATGTCTTGTTTAATTCAATAAAAAAATTAATGTTTTTAAATAACATGTATCTTTAGTGACAAAAGTATAACTCTAGGTGGAATATAAATTTATTTTGTTTTCTATTTAGTGATTGTTGTGCTAAGTCATTGGTAATATTACAATATATTTATGTCCTGTATTAATAAAAAGTTAGTTTTTTGTAAAAAACATTTCTAAGTAAAAGGTATAAATTATAAAATTAACAATGATAAAATAAATTATGAAATGTATAACCTATTAGTATTATAGTACCGTTTTGGTCGTGTTACCAGCTATTTCAAGTAAAATAATTTTTTAGCTGTAATGTGTTAGTATTTTGTTCCTTTTTCAAGGCTATATTATACAAGGAAAAAAGCATCAATAACACGAGTTACATTTTTAAAAATTATAGCACTTAAAGCTAATGCATTTGTACAAAAATGACTACTATCATAATGCTCTCAATTACTGGGCTCAATTAAAAATAAATTACATAACTAACCGCATATCATCACAATAGTTTACCAATGTTAAACACATTGCTGGTATGTAAAGAACACTTGCAAAACTCTAATTTTATTGTTCTTTACGCGACAAATTTAATTATTAGTCGTAGTTGAACGGACAACTTATACTATTACCCTGTTCGTAAGTAGTATGTATGATGAAGGTGTGTAGATTTGTTCTAGAATTAGGCAAGATTAAATTTAGAACTTAGAAATAAATTTTAATCAAATTCTTTGTATTAGTCTTTTTATTATAAGAATAAAAATGTTAATAAGTTTTAAACATTTTAAGAATTTTTTATTTTAGCTGGATTCATTGACAATAAAACTTATGCTAAATAATAGCATGTTGTACAAGATTATCCAAGCAAAACTAGACTGTCCGCTTTTGTGACTCCACCTGTACTTTTATAAAAGACTAAAATATCCACCTTATATAATTTTTCCTACCAAATCCAAAATAATGAATAAAAAACAATTAAACATCAAATAAAACTACAAGTGATAATTTTTACCTTCTTTTTAATAGAATCTGCTATTGTTTATGTGATTATCCGATTTCTCTATATTTTTCGATCCTAAACGATATATTTTTAATTAAAAAATGTCTACTTTCAGACAACTAAACAATCAAATATTAAAATTGTTTTTATTTTATACGAATTAAAAAATGTTATTGGTGACTTTTACCTTAAAACCGACGAAATGGCTTGCTTTTGTGTCTTTAAACAAACCGGGAAGGATAACGTCTAACTTAGGGGGTATCGCTAGCTAGTCTGATACTTTAATTTTTTTTTTAATGCATTATTTGACAATCTTCACCTATCAAAATCTCAAGTGTGGATCTCAAATAGTTTTTAAGTTAAAGCTTTTCAAAGAGCAGCTGATCGATTAGTTAAAAATTGTTCAGGCTCTGTGAGCATCGTAGCTACGAGTAGTAGAGCATGGTCATCAAAATGCCCCCGAAGAGGTTTGAACTTTTTCAAAGGAGAGGTTTTGCAACCCAGCAGCTCCTTTTTGAATAAAAGGGAGTTTAATTGTGTTGGCGTGAAATAACACATTAGCTCTAGATATAATATTTACGTATAATTTTTTATCTTTAAACTTTTTTTTCAAAACCATATTTTTTAAATATGGGTCAGTTAAAATAATTATCAGACCTAACCTCATTTTTTTTTAAAGAAACAGCCTGTAAATTTTAATTTAAAAACAAAAGCATATTAAAGACTCTTTTCAAAAACATAAAACACCAGGAATGATAAAGGTTTTCTACGCGATTTATTTAAACTTCATTGCTTTAAACCACAGTGGGCTATAAAACAAAAGGTAATATCCTAGAAACAAAACTATTTTGACAGTGTAGCAAATAGTAAAAGAAATCGTTGGCACAAGAAAGTAAATTTAAAAACAACAGAAACAAAAAATAACGGGAATCAGCGCAAATGCTCGAACACCCCTCCGTTAATTTCAATGCACTAGGGTTTTATTTCTGCAAAGGCCTTATAAATTCATTGTTTAGATTGTTGCCGAGTTAAGATGTCCTCTTTATAAATTGTATTTTTTAATAGTTCCCAAAAACAAAAAAAATCTTAAGAAGTTAAGATCCAAGGATCGTGGTGACCACCCTATAGGTCTGTGCGTTTACATTCAAGGTTCTCTAAAATAAGTATTTAAATACAGTCTTATTCCAGAAGCCCTATGGATCGCCATCTTCCTAAAAGTAAATCTTTATTACTTTATTTAAAGGATCATTATTAAGGATATCAAAAAGGTTTAATCGTAGTATGTCCAGATATCTATCTGCATTTAAATTTTCTTCAAAACAGCAATACACTAGTTTATTTTACAATAAAAAAAACTTACTTTTACCCAAAATCGACCTTGTTGACGAACAATGTCTTTTTTCTACTACTGTATAAATAAGAAAACTTTGTGGTCCTAGCAACGCGAATGATAACGAAAGAGAACCTTCGTGTTACCTGGTTTTAAGCGTTGCTAGCTACGAAAGTAATATTTTCAGCGCCTGGAGCACTATTCATGGTCGTTCGCATCTTTCAGAATCCGTCGAATTGTCATTTAATTTATCAACAGATTTAACGGATCGTGAAAGATGCGAATGGTCAAGAATAGCGTCCCTGGACAAAAAAGTAAGAGTAAAAAAAAAGAAAATATGCTTGTGGGAATTATTAGGATTTATTTATAAAAAGTAAATAATTTATGACTAAATATTTTAAAAAACTAGGTTAGGATTAAAATTGTAATTTTCCTTTTTCAATTTGCAAAATAAATTGGAGGAATAATTTAATTTCATTTTAAATTTGTTGTTGGGGATGTTATCACCTTTAACTACGTTAATATTCATATTTTTCATTTTACCATTAAGATTCGTGAAAAATTTTTGAAATTTCCACCTTATACTATAGGATTCAGCAATATATCCTCCGCAACAGAAGAAGATTTCCCAATCCTGCCTTTTTAAGTCCAAAATATCGACATCCGAAGCAGGCAAGGAACGTAGTTGACGTTTTCTTAAAAGAATGGCCAGTGTATCTAAAAGATGTCTTTAAGCTTCAAAATTTTCCCTTTCTTTAGGTACATTTTAAATAGTGTGTTTTTACTTGATTAAATTATCTTTTTAACGATACAATAAACGCTCATCTAGAGCTTAATATATTCCTGTAGAATCTGACATAAGTGAGCCTAGGGTTTCTAAAGTTTCTTTTAACTTTTTGCCAAATTTTTAAGAATTTTTCATATATTATCTTTTCTTGGTTTCCATAATGGCAATTACAGTTTGATAGGCGGGAAAAAAATTTTTTGTTTCTTCTTTTAAATTTTTTGACTTTTTTGCCATAACCATCGTTTTCCTTTTTTAAAAAAGCCTAGTTTCAACCCAAAATTTTTTTTTTTGGGAAATTTTAATTGACATAAATACGAAAAAGGGTTTTTTTTATAGACTGGGTTTTTTTTAAAATGCCAACTACATTTGAAGAATTTTTTTTTAAAACAAAATTTTTTTTGATATTTTTTTTTTGGCAGAAAAAGAATAGTGCCTTTTGATTTTAATTATTTAACATTTTAAAATGGGAATGGATTTTTTTAAAATAATTAAAAAATTCAGTGCTGATAAAAAGTCAAAATAAAAAGGTTTTTGGTTAATTTTTAACAGGTATTTCAAAATCTCTGATATTTTATTAAAACATGATGTTAATATTATTAAATTTTATACATAGAACAGTAGCAGAAAAAATATAATACATTACACGATGGAAAATTTCAGTGTTCGAGGGTTTAAAACCCCGCCCCCGGCCATTTAAAAACCACCTCCACCAAAAAAATTCCCATCTCAAAAATATTACATTACGAGATGCGAAAGTTTATTTTTGGTGGGTGGTTTTAAAGGCCGGGCAAGCCGGTTTTCCTCCGAACACTTGAAGGCCTTTTTTAAATTACAAAGCGAATGTTTACTTTTTGTTGTGAGGTGGTGGCTTCCCTCGGCCATTTAAAACCTCCGAACACTTGAAAGGCCTTCGCATCGTGTAATGTATTATATTTTTTCTGCTACTGTTCTATGTATGCTAATTTAATAATCATTAACATCATGTTTTAATAGAAATATTAGAAATTTTGAAATTTTACCTGTTAAAAATTAACCCATAGCAACACATTTTTGTTGACATTGTCTGTCATCAGCATTTGTCAGAGATTTGTTAATTTATTTAAACCATTCCCATTTTAAAATGTTAAATAATATGAAAATGGCATCCAAAAGCATTACTTTCTCATTCGGGCATCTAAGAAACCTCAAAAATTAAATCGTTTTCTAAAAACTGTTAAAATGAGGGCGATTGACGGAAGTATTTTTGGCATTTTCAAAAAACCCGAGGTTTTAAACACAAACCCTCTGGCTCAGTTAACAATTTCCGTAAAAAAAATCAAGATACGGAGTTAAAAACTGTTGCTTTTATTAAAAAAAAGATGGTTATGGGAAAAAAAGTAAAAAAATTTTAAAAAGAAGAAATCATAAAGTTTTTCCTTAACGCCCTGATCAAAGTTATTTAGCAATGAAATAAACCATTATGGGAGTGGCTGGGAGCCGGCAGACGAAATATCAGAATGAAGCTAATGATGGAAAATAAGAAATGAGGTGGCTATAGTAAAAATAGTGGAGTCTAAAAAAAAAGTTAAAAGAAACTTGTAGTAACAAGATAAGCCGTTCCCTTATGTCAGATTTCTACAAAAATATATTAAGCTGAGACCAAGAATGCTCTAGATGAGCGTTTATTGTATCGTTAAAAGAGGTAAATGTGTTAATCAAGTAATGAAAGCAACTATTTCAAAAAACCTAAAGAAGCAAAGTTTTGAAGCTTAAGAACAGTAAACATTGGCCATTCTTTTAAAATCAACTACTTTTGTCAATGCTTCGGATGTCGATATTTTGGACTTAAAAAGGCATGGAGGTTGGAAATCTTCTTCTGTTGCGGAGGGATATATTTGAATCCTATGAATAAGGTGGAAATTTAAGAAGATTTTACACGAAATTCTCAATGAAGTAACAGTGAAAAATATGAATATTAACGTAGTTAAGGTGATAACGATACCCCAACAACAAATTTAAAAACTGTTAATTCAAGTATTATTCCTCCAATTTCTTTTGCTAATTGCTTAAATTGCACAATTACTTTTAATGTTAATACCTAATTAGTTTTTTAAAATATTTTGTATAAATTAGTTACTTTTTATAAATAAATCCTAATATTTCCCACAAGCATTTTTCTTTTTTTTTTTTTACTCTTTCTTTTTTGTCCGGGAAAATATTACTTTCGTAGCTAAACAACGCTAAACCAGGAACACGAAGGTTCTCTTTCGTTATCATTCGCCTTTAGGACCACAAAGTTTTCTTTTTATACAGTAGTAAAAAATAACTATTATTATCTCGGTTGAGAATACGACAACTTGTTATTTGACATTGATCTGACCAATTAATTTTTTGTAAGAAGAATGATTCTTGTTAGATTTATTTAAAAACCAGTGACAATATTGACGTCAAAATTCGTTGTGCCTAAGATTTTTCTAATTCCAGTTTCAGTGTATTATTTTCTGAAGAAAGTAAATTTTTGTTTCTAAAATTTAAAAGCCATTTCAGAAAATAAAATTGTGGTATGTAATTAAGACAACAAGAGAAAAGTGAAAACTCCACCAGGACCAGATTATGTTTCAGTCGTCAGAATATGTCCATAAATGGTTGCCGTCTTTCCGAATAGCTAACAAAATATACATTTTGCGCCATTTTTTTTTTTTTTTTTAATGTAAACTGATATCATATAATTTTAATGAGTCATCTTTACAGATTATTAAGTAAAAACAAAATTGACGTTATATTTTAATAACTAGAATTCTAGGATGTTCTCTTTTGTTGCATAGTCTACTGTGGTTTAAAGTAATAAAGTTTAAATAAATCGCATAGAAAACCAATATCATCTATGGTATTTATCTTAAATCTTTTAAAAGATAATTTAAAATGCTATATTTTTACATTAAAATATTTAGGGTGTTTTACAATTACTATAAAGACACTTTTGTACAAAACATTTTTCTTTAACTTTTTTAACTAAGAAAATATACTAGCAAAAATTTTTAAAATTTTTATTTTACCATATTAAGTTTGACTTAAAATAGCACATAACTACTATATTACTTTTTGATAGCACTAACAATTACTGAGATACCCTATAAAAGTGTCGAAAATGTGGCACCCTGTATATGTATTGCTGGCAAATACCGTAATAGCCTTATTTGACTAACCAGTACTTCTTTTTCTCCTTCTTCTTCTTCCGTGAGAGCCGTCTAGATTTACTACCGGAGGCAGCGCAGCCTTTTGGGCTTTTTGTGCCTAAATTGAACACTCCGTAGATGTATTGCCGGCAAACACCGTAATAGCCTTATATGACCAACCAGTACCAACCATTTAGTCATTTGTAATGAATTAAAAATGATTATTAAGTTGTTTTACTAAAATAGATTTAGGCCTTACAGAAAATGACTGAATGGTTAGTCAAACACTGTAAGAATAACGCGATTGCGCTATCTGTTGGCAAAGCATATACTAAGTAGTTATTTCGGCAAATCAAGGATTTTATTGTTAGACGCCGACATACGCACAACTAGAGAGACTACAATTTGTTATATGCAATTTTTTGTCCGAAAAACACTAATATTACTCTAGTTTTAAAAAATATTGTGTTCCGTACACGCATTTTTTATTTTTTGTTTATTTTTGAATTAAGTGGTTTTAAATCAATTATAGTTTTTTTTGTTATATTAATCAACTGCAAATAAGTCTCTTTTGATTAATCTTATTCGCGTATTCTTGGCCGCGACTGTACATAGTGGGTCCGATGCGAAATATGCCTCCCGGCAACGAAAAGGGCCAAAATCAGTACCGTACAAACAGTTCGATCGACAAGTACTCAATTTCCACGCGATTTTATTCGCATCGTCTCGTCCTCGGTCCATTAATCGAATTGTGCCGTGTCGACAATTGAAGTAGATTGCACCTAGGGTTCCAGCACAGCCACTTTGGGTAAGTTCGTTTGGACCCCTATTTCGTTTCGATTCATCTTTTTAAAATATACAGTCCACTTTTAGCATTTTATAACATTTATTTTTTGGTCCTTCGAACCGGAATTTGGAATACCGGATTTTTAATTAGTCATTTCACATATAAGTATTAGCCTTATTTGCAGTCAAGTGATTAATATTTAGTAGTTTTGTTTAATTAGTAAAATTTTGCATTGAATATTTTGATGTTTAAAATTTATCAAATTTGTTAAAAAACCAGTTTCGCCTTTGCATCGATTTTGCCTTATCGCCCAAAAATAATTCATTTTTTGTAGTATGCCAAATACCTACTATACTGATAACGCGACCGTAAAGTAAAGTTTTTAGCTTAAATATTAGGATTTCTGGGTTTAATAAAATTATTATTGCATAGTTAAATTTAATTTACGTTTAGTAACCATGGCTGACAAAATTAAGCAAACTAGAGCTGCACGTGAGATTTCTATTAATCGTTTAAAAGAAATTTTTAAAGCTGCTCGAAATGCTCAATCTAACGAACGATATCATACCTCTTTCAAAATGCGCTATATGGGAATAGAATCGGCTTATAAAACTTTTGAAAAGCACCATGGTACTTTAATTAATTTGTTGTCTAGTGATGAAAATGCTCAACTGGATGCTGAAGATGTAATTCAAAATCAAGTAGATAAATATTACTATGATTCATTAGCCATTTATCATGATCTTTTTGAAAATACGGTTAGTCAGGATTTAAATCAATCTCGGTCTCAACCGCCTAGTGTCAAATTGAATAAAATTAAATTGCCCGTCTTTAATGGCGAATTTAAAACATGGTCAAATTTTTACGATTTGTATAGGGCTTTAGTACATACTAATGATTTTTTGTCTGTTACAGAAAAATATCAATCTTCATTGGGTGAAAAGGTTTTGCCTATAGTATCTGGTATGCCAATTAATGATATTAACTATCAAATTGCTTATGAAGCCTTGGTCAAGCGTTATGAAAATAAACGAATTTTAGCTACTCATTATTGGAAAACTATTTGCGATTTAAAGAAAATTAACAATGAAAATTCTGCTAGTTGTTTGAGAAATCTGTTGGATACTTTTAATGAAAATTTACAACTTTTCTAAACAACTTTCCTGTTAAGTCATGGGATTTTATTTTGTTTAATTTGTTTTTGCAAAAATTAGATTGTGAAACTGTTAAACGTTTGAATTGGCATCTAGTACTATAAATTACGTACCTTCGACATGTTAGGTGGAATTTTTTAAATCGTCAATGTATAGCTTTTGATTCAGCAGCGTTATCTTCACCATCCAGTAGCAAATCTGTCTCAAATCGTAATTTAAATAATTTCAATAAACATGCTGTTCAAAAATAAGCTTTTGTTGTTAATGCGACAAATTGTTTTTTTATGTAGCTTGAATCATTTAATATCGCGTTGTTCTAAGTTTTTAAACAAAACTCCTTATGAAAGATTTTTATTCGTAAACCAAAATCAATTGTGTTTTAGTTGCTTAAAATCGGCTCATTCAGTTGTTGAATGCCTCGACTTATAGTTGTAAGAAATGCAATGATCGCCATCAAGCTTATTACATTTACAGCGCAACAAAATAGTTCTGGTTCAGGTCAAGGTCAATCTGAACCACAATCTCAAATTTCCCTCAAATTCAAGAATTACTTTACCTCTTTCGATAACCTTTAGATATTTCTCGTCAAATGTTAATTCATGCTGGAATTGTCCCAGAAAATAACACCGTCTTACTTGCTACAGCTATGGTTGGTTATTAGATTCTGGACGTCATCCAGAATATTAGAGTTCTCTTAGATAGTGGCAGCAGGCCAATTTCATGACTGAAAAGTGTTTTCATCGTCTAGGTTTATGGTCATGATTTTCAATATCCATTCACGGAATTGGAGATATCTCATCCACGATTTCCAAAATCACTCATTGCAATATTCAATCGCTTTATCCGCCAAAAACCACATATCAAATAGAATCGTTTGTCATTCCCAAAATTTGTGATAATCTGCCCAATTTTCACTTTCAGCCAAACTTGCCATACATTTCTTCCCTGCCGCTTGCAGATCCAAATTTTAATAGGCGGGGAAAAATTGATATGCTTCTCGGAGCAGAAGTGTTTTCAGCTTGTATGCAAAATGGTCGCAAATTGGGAAGTTCGCACGAGCCAATTGCTCTGGAAACAGTTTTTGAATGGGTCCTTATGGGAAAACTTCAAGTTCCATCGTCATCTATTTATACATTTTGTTCTTTATTATCGAAACTTATAGATCATTTTATTAGAAAGTTTTTGGAAATCGAAGAACTACCCTCAAAAATTATTTTGTCCTCTGATGAAAAACTTTGTGAGAAAATCTATGTTGAAACGGTCTCTCGGACCGAAGATGGTCGATATTCAGTAGCTCTTCCCTTTAAAGACGCTGAACCTGTTTTTTCGAATACTCGTTCTATGGCATTTTGTAGATTTTATAGTTTAGAAAATCGTTTGGTCAAAGATCCTCCAGTTTTTAAATCTTATTGTGACTTTATGCAAGATTACCTTGACTCTGGGCACATGTCATTAGTTTCTAATCAAGATACAGGTGGAAAAGTTTATTATATTCCTCACCATGCTGTTTTCAAACCTTATAGCACTACAACTAAATTGCGAGTAGTCCTTGATGCTAGTGCTAAAGCTCCATTTGATAATATATCACCTTACTAATTGGTCTCAAGCTCCAAAAAGACATTGTTTTGATATTGTTAAATTTTCGTAGACCCAGGTATGCCCTTACTTCTGACATTAAACAAATGTATAGGCAAATATTGGTTAAACCGGAACATAGGGATTACCAGAGAATCGTCTGGCGATTCAGTCCAAATGAACCAATACTTGATTACTGTATAAATAGAGTCGCTTTTGGAATTTCTGCAGCACCCTTTTTAGCCCTGCGAACCTTGGAGCAACTAGCTATTGATGAGGGTTCCTTGTGTCCTTTAGCATCAAAGGTTTTTTAATACGTCACACCTCAAACTGTATAAAACTTCGAGCATACACCTACCTAGAGGCACCCTTACCGGTCGTCCGTGTGAACAGCGCGCGATAGAGAATAAACGTGATAAGTTTTCTATTGACTGGTCGGCGGGAAGGGTACATACCCTCTCGCCGAACAATAAGTACGCGTTGCGAGAGGAAAGGTTATACACCTACAACAGCGTAGTCAAATATGGGCAGGAGGAGCAATATTATTTATTTATATGTAGATATAAGATTAATATATAGTTTTAAGAACCCGCAAATAAGTATGACCGTAGAAAATTTTAATTATTTGTTATTTACCCGGGTAGCTGTAAGAATTCCTATTTTTCGGTGAATTTTAGTTTTTAATTTAATATTATTAGTTTTTCCTTGTCTGCCCCTACCTGAACAAAATTGACACATATTCTTTATTTTCTCTCGCACGCGATTCAGTCCAAATGAACCAATACTTGATTACTGTATAAATAGAGTCGCTTTTGGAATTTCTGCAGCACCCTTTTTAGCCCTGCGAACCTTGGAGCAACTAGCTATTGATGAGGGTTCCTTGTATCCTTTAGCATCAAAGGTTTTGAAAAATTATATTTTTGTGGATAACATTGTCACTGGTTGCGATTCTTTTAACGAAGCTCTTGAGGTGCAGGAGGAATTGGTCAAGTTACTTGCACTTGGTGGATTTGAGCTGAGAAAATGGGCAAGTAATGAGCCTCAATTATTGTCCCATCTTTCAGATGCAAAATTGGTTAATAGTTCGTTGTCGTTTGATTCAGAACAAATCTCCCATATTAAAATTTTGGGACTTCAATGGAGTCCTTTATTAGATGTGTTTTTCTTTAAGGTTAATCTTTTGGAGAGAGGTTGTACAAAACGTACAATTTTATCAGAATTAGCCAGAGTTTATGATCCCTTGGGTATCCAGCATTTGTGGACTTTAGGCTTGCATTGGGATGATCTTCCACCATGTGATGTTTTAGAAAAGTGGTCAAAATACAAATCTGATTTGTCTAAGTTATCGTCAATAAAAATACCGCGTCATATTTTCGACAAATCTTTAGTATCGTATCAACTGCATGGATTTTCAGATGCATCGGAGAAGAGATATGCAGGCGTTGTTTATGTTCGCACGGTGAATGATAAGGGCTTAGTTAATACTTCTTTGGTTGTAGCCAAGTCTAAAGTATCACCTTTAAAACGAGTTACCCTTCCTAGACTAGAACTTTGTGGAGCAGTTCTTTTGTCCGAGCTCTTAGCTTTTGTTGTTCGATTGTTTAATCATATAAAATTCGAAATATATGCTTGGTCAGATTCAACGGTAACTTTGTCATGGATAAAATCGTCTCCTCACAAATGGCAAACTTTTGTTAATAATAGAGTAAGCAAAATACAGGAAAATGTAGCTCCATCTTGTTGGAAATATGTTCCTTCCGTAAAAAATCATCACGAGGTTTACTTCCTGCAGATCTGGTTGATCCTGAATTGTGATGGACTGGTCCCAGTTATCTCCTTTCTGATGAGACTTCTTGGCCAGAATCGCCGCCCCAAGCCATGCAATCCATTCTGTTTAAAGAAGAGAAGAAAGTCGCTCTTCTTAATGTGTCTCTCGATAGTTTTCCTCTTAACCTCTTAGATAGATTTTCGTCCTTGTCAAAAATTCAACGTATAGTTGCATATGTTTGTCGTTTTCTTCACAATTCTAGAAATTCAACTAAAGTTGGTGGACATCTCGTGAAAAATGAACTTTTTCATTCCCTGCTTTTAATAGTAAAGCATGTCCAGTCCGTTGTTTTCGCCGATGAAATTCGTTTTCTCAAAACTGGAAAATGCCTTTCCAAACCATTTTGCAAATTAGCCCCCTTCTTGGATGACGGCGATCTTCTCAGGATGGGGGGTCGCTTGACCCATGCCAATATTACATATGATCAGAAATTTCCAATTCTTTTACCTCGTAAGCATCGACTTACTGAACTCATTATAGAGAAATTTCATAGAAAATATTTACATCCTGGGTTGCAAACTTTAGAATTTTTGATAAAATAACAGTTCTGGATAATTTCTTCGAAACGAGCAACTCGCTCTGTAGTGTCTCGTTGTTTAAGTGCTTCGAGTTAATCAAGGCCTGTTGAGCCTTTAATGGGACATCTACCTTCTTATCGTTTAAATCAAAGTAAACCCTTTAGCTGCTCAGGAGTGGATATGGCGGGTCCTTTTTCGATTATTCCTTGTATCTTAGCACCACGACGTCGTGCTAAGATACAAAAGGCGCATCATTGTATCTTTGTTTGTACCGCTACCAAAGCTCTTCATTTGAAACTTACATCCGATTTATCAACTGAAAGTTTTTTGGCCGCTCTTAGACGATTTATTGCACGTCGAGGTCGTTGTAATCACTTATTAAGTGACTGCGGAACTAATTTTCGCGGCGCTTATCGGGAACTCCTTCAGTATATGCAAGATGCTGCAAGAGAGGAAAACATTCGTTGGTCATTCAATCCTCCGTCTGCGCCTCATCTTGGTGGTTTGTGGGAGGCCGGAGTGAAGTCCGTCAAAACTCACCTTTTCCGTGTTATTGGGAGTCAAATTCTTATCTATGAGGAATTTTACACCGTAATAACTCAAATAGAATGCATTCTTAATTCAAGGCCTTTGTGCAGCGTAAGTTCAGACCCTTCAGATTTATCGGTGCTTACACCAGGACATTTTTTGCTTTTAGAACCTGTAACTTCTGTTCCTACTTCTGATTTAACTAATTTAAATATAAATCGTTTAAGTCGATGGCAATTGCTGCAACGAATGAGCCAAGATTTTTGGAAGCGCTGGCACACCGAATATTTGCAACAACGTCTTAAATGGAATAAGATGGTTGATTCGATTAAACCAGGCAATATTGTTCTCATTAAAAAGGATCGCGCCTCCATTACAGTGGCGATTAGGTCGCATAGTAGAGGTGCATAAGGGAAAGGACGGAATTGGCCGGGTGTGTACCATAAAGACGACTTCTGGAACTTTTCAAAGGCCAATGGTCAAGTTATGATAATTGCCATCAAATTAGTTAAGTAGTTAAAATAGTAAATATTTTAGTGGTTGGAATGTTCCGTACACGCATTTTTTATTTTTTGTTTATTTTTGAATTAAGTGGTTTTAAATCAATTATAGTTTTTTTTTGTTATATTAATCAACTGCAAATAAGTCTCTTTTGATTAATCTTATTCGCGTATTGTTGGCCGCGACTGTACATAGTGGGTCCGATGCGAAATATGCCTCCCGGCAACGAAAAGGGCCAAAATCAGTACCGTACAAACAGTTCGATCGACAAGTTCTCAATTTCCACGTGATTTTATTCGCATCGTCTCGTCCTCGGTACCATTAATCGAATTGTGCCGTGTCGACAATTGAAGTAGATTGCACCTAGGGTTCCAGCACAGCCACTTTGGGTAAGTTCGTTTGGACCCCTATTTCGTTTCGATTCATCTTTTTAAAATATACAGTCCACTTTTAGCATTTTATAACATATTGTTTAAATTAAAATTAATTAAAAACCAGTTAAAATTGTAAAACAATTCAAGTACTAATTAAAGTAAAAAAACTGTTTATGTATGGTACTTGTCATCCTCTCGTGGCTTATTATTTTTATTTAGTTAAACACCTTTGGCAAATTATATTCCCACCTATTTTTTTTAACTATGCTCTAGGGCAAATAAAGCAAGCAAGTGTTTTAATAGAGAGATATTCCAAACTTACGCTAGGCCCTTAACTCTCCGTTTTAGCCGTTACGAGCATAGCGGTCGAATAAATTAGTTGAGTGCCTCCACATGATTTCCCTTACAGGGTTAGTATATAAATTTTATCTGCAATACCTGTAAAGCAAGTATGCTAAGAATACACCCGTGTGACACTGCGGCAGAGCGTAAGATATTGTTAATGTAGCTCTTAAAACCTATAACTACTAGAGGCAGCCTTGGTGCGACTGTAAGCAGAGCGAGAGAGAAAGGTTGTAGACCTATCGGGGCAAGGCTTTATCTAGTAGGTCTAAACTCTAAGGGTAAGCTTGCATCTATGACATTTATTAATACAGTTGGTCAGTTTTATATCCTTCAAGCATATACCTACTTGCCGCTCTGTCGTGCGAATAAGCGTGCGAGAGAAAATAAAGAATATGTGTCAATTTTGTTCAGGTAGGGGCAGACAAGGAAAAACTAATAATATTAAATTAAAAACTAAAATTCACCGAAAAATAGGAATTCTTACAGCTACCCGGGTAAATAACAAATAATTAAAATTTTCTTCGGTCATACTTATTTGCGGGTTCTTAAAACTAGATATTAATTTTATATCTACATATAAATAAATAATATTGCTCCTCCTGCCCATATTTGACTACGCTGTTGTAGGTGTATAACCTTTTTCCTTCTCGCAACGGCGTACTTATTGTTCGGCGGAGGGATTATTTCCCGACCAGTCAATAGAAAACTTATCACGTTTATTCTCTATCGCGCGCTGTTACACGGACGACCGGTAAGAGTGCCTCTAGGTAGGTGTATGCTCGAAGTTTTATACAGTTTGAGGTGTGACGTATTAAAAAATATAAATTTAATTAAATGCAGATAACATTTTCATTTAAAAAATACTTTTAAGAAAATATTTACCTAAATGCCGTTGCTAACATTATCATTAAATAAAGCAATGTAACTTTGTATTCAAAAATAAATAAATAAATAAATAAATAAATAAATAATAACGCCTAATATCGCATACTGGATCAAGCATATATATATTATAGCGCTATTTACACCTCTTTAAAAAAAAGATCAACCGCCAGGTTAAAATGATTCTTAACAATTTTTAAAGTTAATTACAAAGTAACACTTTGTGACTGGCTGAATGGCTGACCAGCCTGTTGCCATTAAATAATCAAAAAAAGTTAATTACTGGATATATACAATATTTACTATTTTCTATGACAAAAAATTTACTTTAATGGATAAAATTATCCTCCTGTGATATAGAAAAAAACATGTTTAATTAAAGTTAAAAACACTTGCAATTTTAGATATTCATTATGTTTGATAATTAAAAAAACTATGGCGTGCTTAGTTTTAAAATCCATCGTAAATTTATCAAAAAAGAAAAGATACTACCTGTTATTAACATCATTAGAAGGAAATGGTTGCTCGATGACGTATATCCTGCAGGAGCCAAGCTTTGTTTTGTCACAGTGACGGCGTGTCACGTAGTCAATGTTTAAACCCAAAACCTCAAAAAAAAAAACGAAAAAAACACTCACCATAATCGCGGGTTATAGGCTTTTAGCAACAGGAAAATTACATCGGCTAGCTTTGACAAAGGACACAACCAATGCACATCACTATAAAGAAAACCCAAAATTGACCTAGATAAAATAAGATTTGAAAACCGCAACAAAATGTATCTTACACAATATTAGAATTTAAACATACCAGATTGACGAATTCTTACACTAACGATCCTGATAACTAACAATAATTCATTGTGGTACGGCAAACAAACTTAAAAAGAGAAAAAACAGTAAAAAAATCACAGAAACATATACAGGGTGTAAAAAGTATGATGCTCACGATTTTCATGGGCGATAGTGGAGCTTAAAACAAGTCAAAAAGCCAAAAACATATATAAGTTAACTGTTTTCGAAATATGGCATTTGAAAGTTTAAAAAAGTTGGCAACACCGCGCCTGTTTCATAGAAGCGAGTCGACGTTCTTTGCGAGTTTTGCATATTTATATAGATATACATTTTATTATTTATATACAAATAATAAAAATTACTTCTTGCAATTTATTTTGATAATTAAGTTGAACTTAAATTTATGTAAAAAAACAATACAATATTGTTTGGTTAATATTTGTAATTAAAAAATAATTGTACTTACCACAAAAAGGCTAAATATTCATTTTTAGAGCACAAATTATATATGTAAACAGCACTTTTTTATTTTACTTAAAGAATAAGATTTCTCTGTTGCACACATCTCATTTTTAACACTCTTGGACACTACAGTTGTAAATTTATAACATATCCGCATTTTTTCTGATTTAAAAACAACCAAAAATGTCGCGGCCTTTTAACACGTACCTATTTACAACTGACTACACAAGGACAAGGCTTCTGGCTAGGCAGCTCCGTTGCCAATTGTTTTTTACATTTTTCACTTGGGGAAAAATTATTATTAGTATTATAATTTTTTTTATTTGTAGATTGAAACATTTGAAACTTAGTTTATTTTATTAGCAAATGAATCTTGTGATAAGCGATCAAGACAAAAGTTTCAGGTTTTCAGAAATAATTGCTTTCAAAGTTCAAACCTTGACATCGTTTAGACAAAAATCTGTCAAGTTTTGACACATGTTATATGAGCTTTTCGACTTGTTTTGAGCTCCACTATTGTCCATTAGAATTATGAGCATCACACCCTGTATAAGGCATTCAAACCTTCCCAAGAATAAAAGATAAATCTTCTTGGGAACGTGGCACACAGCGACAACAGTCGTGGAGTAATCACATTGAGACGACATCAGTAAAGTCATCAGAAACGACTTTAGTTAAGCAGCCGTGACGTGGAAAAGGCTAGAATTGACACAATTATCACTCATCAGAAAAAAAACAATTTAATAATCTTTATTTAAAAAATAATTAAAAAAGTTAATAATTATTTAATTCATAAAATTTATATTTTGAAAAAACTAACAAGATAAAGCAACTTGTAGCTTCGAAGGCCCAAGAAGAAAAAATCGGTCAGTAGAAACTGGGCGTGGACAGATAAGCCCAGGTTAGCCTAAAATGCTAGACTAAATAAGCTCAGCCTTTACCAGTAGTGACCATCAAAAAGTATTAAATTCCGTATAATGGATCGTTTGAAGAATTGTGTTTAGAGGAGTGTTATTTTTTAGTTTTTAACTTAGTTGTTACAGGTTGCTGTGTTCACACGTCGTTTTCGTGGTTGGGCCGTGGTAGGATCTTTTGGAACATGCGCTAGAGTTGCTGGTTATCGGCAACTCTTTTGGCTAGCGTATGGAACGGAATCCGAAGCTAAGATGAACACAAGGCTTAACTCAAGGTGTTAGCATACCGTGCTAATGAGTGAATAACATCCCGTGTCTTAAACAGGTGTCTCCAACGGTGCCTCTGAGATACAGGGTGACCTCTCAGAGTATCTAGCCTTACTGCAGTAATGCGGGGCTCTGCCGTGGTGGACTATTACTTTCCTAGCTATAAACAGAAAGCGGACAGAACCGCTTTCATAGGAAAAAAGTGTAAAAGAGGCGCTGACCGAAACGGATAAATCCGTTTCGAGAGGTGCCACTCAAGGTCACAAGCAGACAAGGGTGCGCCGACCGAAACGGGTGAATCCGTTTCGAAAGGTGCCCCTGAAGTCACCGGCACCTGTTTCAAGGGGAAGGGCTAATCCATCCCTAACAAACAGGTGCTTAGGAAGGGATCCCTGAATCCAAACAGAAGGCGGACAGAACCGCCTTTATAGGGACAAGCGTTCCCTGGCGAACAGAAAGCGGATAGAACCGTTTTCATAGCGTAAGGCCGGAAATGCGGCCTCAGAAAGAACATCTGGTTTCTGTAACAAGGACCTGGTAGCTACTCCCCGTCACTAAACCGGGAGAAGAAGGCATGACGGATCTACTGGTCTGCTTGTCATACTCTCCAAGAGACAGGGACACCAGAACACATCAGAACACATATTGTGCTCGTGTCCGGTAGCGACACGAGTAAGAGGAGGTGTAAGAACTCTCTTCTAATCTGGTATCGGATTCATTAGAAGTCCGATCCTATTGGGAGAAATATAAAAATGTGTGAGCCACAATGGACCGAGCGGTCGCAGTGGAGGGCGTAAAAAGTCCACTCACTTTAAACCTACCTACAGGAACAATTTTCAAAAAACCTCTTTTTGTACCAAACCAACGGCGTTAACACTTTTGTTGCCGCTGATAGTCCGAGAGAATTAAATTGATATATAAACCGCGTTTGGCTGACTAGCGTTGTTATCTCGTAGGGCGCTTTCTCTTTCAGATAACTTCGAGACTCTCTCTCTTTCTAATTC
>JAHBCN010013346.1:0-24798 GCA_019359885.1 Listronotus oregonensis | reverse complement strand
TAAAAAACTTATGCTTACTTGTCCAAAATTATTTTAAAACTTTTTGAATATGAAAAAAAAAAACAATTATTTAAAAAAATATAGGAAAAACTATTAAAAATTTAAAAAATTAGAAATTAAATCGTGTTTTTTCCACCAGGGTTATGAAAACCCCCCAAAATAACAAGTTATCACGTTGGGGGTAGTTCCCCCCAGTTTGGGTGGTTTTTTCCTAGTTTTTCAAGCAATTTTTTTTTTTTTTATATTTGGGATGATTTTAAAAAAAAGTTAATTTTTAAAAAAGAAAGCCTAAAATAATTAAAAAAAGTCAGTTTAATTTTCTGCTGGAAAAAGTAAGATCTATATTTTTGACAGTTTTCGTATTGCTATAATATTTTCGTATCTTTCACCCCCTCGTTACAGGGATGATTTTCTAAAATAGATACGGGGGGGAAAGTTGGAATTTCTAATAACAGAACACCCTAGTTTTTTTCCAAGTTTTTAGAAAATTTTTTTGTTTTTGTTTTAAATTTTTGGGGGGATGTTTTAAATTTTAGCGAGTTTGGGGGTGGATTTTTAACTATATTATCCCCTCGGTAATATAAAAATAAATTCTTTTTTATTTTTAAGTTTTTTTTTATAGAAACAAAAATACAATTAAATTATTTTTTTGTTTTTATATTATTCATATATTTCATTTTTTGGTCATTTTTTAAACCCCCTTTTTTTTTAAGGTTTTTAAAGGTTTTTACCCGGGCAAAAAGTGCTTTTTTTTTGGGGGTCACTTTTTTAAATATTCATGTTTTTTACGTTTTAAGTTTTATAAAATTTTTTTTTTAAATCTTTATGACATCCCAAAAAGAATTTTTGTATAAAAAATGGTTGTTTTAAAAAAAAACCTTTTTTGGGCCCCCCATTTTTTAATTTTTGACCTTGGTTTTTTTTTAAAAAAAAATTTTTGGAAATTAAAAAAATTTTTTAAATTTTCTTTTATATTATAGTTTTTATAAGATAATTTAAAAAAAACCCCCCGTATTACTACGAAAACTTATTTTTTAAAAAATAGGGGTTTCCCCCTTTAAACAAGGAAAAAACCGGGGCGTTAAAAAATAAAAAATTTTTCCCAAATTTTATTTTTATAGTAGATTTGGGGGGAAAAAAAGTTAAAAATTTATAATTTTTATAATTTTTTAATTTTTTAAAATTTAAAAAAAGGTGACTCAAAAAAGTTATTTTTTTTAAGTTGAAAAAAACCTTTTGGTTTTAAAAAAAAAATTAAAATTTTTTTTTTTACAAGACCCCCCCAAACCGAAAAATTTTGATAATACCCAATTATTAACATGAAAATCTAAAACCAAATTGAACTTTTACCTTTTTATCTCCGAAATCATTTCTTTTGGATGAGGTTATTTTGGCAGATAGTCATTTTAGCCCCGGGGAAATTTTTGGTAGCTTTTTTTTCCGCCCCTTTTTTAGAGACACCCTTTTTTTTTCAAAAGTTTTTGTTAAAATGTTTGACGTTGGAAATGTGTCAAAAAAATGCGTTTTTTTTGGAAACCCCCTATATTCATTAACTAATGTTTTAAAATACTTTTTACTTCAATTTTTTTTATGGTTTAAAGTTTTTTTTCTTTTTATAGAAAATGAGACTGACTAAATATACTTATCTACACAACTAACCACATTATTAAAGTTGATGTGTGGGCACTCAGACTTAATAACGACGTTAACTGGGGAAAACCCTAGGGGGGCAGGGAAAGCTGGGTGGGTGCCGAGAAAAAATAATAATAATAATAATAATAACGCGCTACTCCGCCCTTTACAAAAAACAAAATTATCGATATTTAGGAATCGCCCAAAAACCCGGGGTTCAAGATGTTAGAGGGGAAAACCGAGCTTAAAAAAATTTTCAGGCGACATTTACGGGGTTTGGTAATCCGAAATTGGAATAAAAAAGGGGCCTTGCTAACATCTAGCAGTGCCTGTATTGATTTCCTTTTTTAGGGGGTTAATACAGATAACTCCCGGGGGGTGGAGTCAGCACCGAAAAATGATGCTCTTCCCTAACTCCACTCGCCTCATCAACATCCCGTTTTTCCTCCCACGCCCCCGGGAGGTCGTGGCCTTTAAGCGGTGTAGCAGACACTGTTTTTTTGAGTCTTGCTTGTCAAGTTGGCAAAAGATAATCCCCTGATGCAACTAGTAAGACCCAAAGAACTAGCTAATGTTGGAGCGTTTTTTTAAGGAAGCGGAGCGAGCGGGGAAAATTTGGTCTCAGATTTGCAAAGATCCCAAAAAAGGGCCCGTCACTGGTCAGACTTGATCTAAGGCCGTAAGAACTGCAGTTAAAAGAGCAGAGCGCAGATGCTTTTAAAGATTACATTAATAAGCCGCAACACGGGTATTTTAAAAAAAAAACTTATCTCAAAAAACCCCCGGTTTGGGTTTTTTTTAAACTGCTGGCCAAATCTGGACCAGGGGGTTTTCCCTGGGATGGGGGGATAAAACAAAACCAAACCAGTTTTCTAACATTCCCGATACTGTTTTTGGTGGTCGACAGCAACCCGAAACACTAAGCCCTTTTTTCAGCTTGTTCAGTGCATGCGTAAGGGGGTTTCTCCCCCGACATAACGTGCGCTTCGGGGGGGGTTTTTTATCACCTCAGACATTATTACGGCATCCCAAAAAGCTTCCATTTGTTCCCGGCGATATCGAGGCAGTAGTGGAAAATGACAACTGTCGCATATATTGGAATTATGCATTCCCAACTACGCATCAAATTCGCGCCAATAAACCCGATATCGTTCTCCTTGATAAAAGGAATAACTTTATGTATGTGATTGAGTTCTCCGCTCCAGCGGAAACTAACATCGCTATAAACGAACGGGAGAAACGAGCCAAATATCAAGATCTACTTGGCGAACTACGGAGACTCTACCCGGAGTATAACGTGCGATTGGTTGTCCTGATTGTCGGCGTTTTGGGGGGGCATAAAGGAAAATGTGTTGGGGGAGCAGAAGTGTATTCCCAACAACTGGTGATGAAAATGCAGAAATCTGTTGTCCTTGGGTCCCTTCGTTTACTGAGGCAAATGAATTTGGCCGAAGATCTCTGACCGAGCGGACGCGAGGTATGGTCTTCGATACGGATGGCCTTCCGCATGACGGCCTATGGGGTCGAAGCTATGGGATACGTCATGTCAGATCTTTCTAAATAATAATAATAATAATGAAGTGAATAAAACTATGAATAACAATATATCGATAGTAATACATTGTTATTAATAAAATAGTATGTAAATTAATAAGAATAAATTCTTAGGAATGTTTGGTAAAAATTTATGAAATAATAACAAACCCAGTACATTATACATTATTTATTATAAAATCATTCTTCTTTTATATGGTACAATTTTTTTAAATTCGTTTATCACAGTACTTATATCAATATGTGCGGCTAATTCCTGTTCCACAAATGGAACCAGGAGATTTTCTAAACATTCTTGGCGCATAGTGGATCTTAATTTTGATTTTACCATACTCATTTTCGAGAAGGTGCGTTCGCGTGTAATTTTTAAATCGATCCTTATCAAATTATAATTTTCATATTTTAAATACAGTAATCTTTTTCAGACTAGTGGGGGTGCCACGGAACCCACGGCACCCACTGTGCGCACGCCTATGTGTGGAACTGCAAGTCGATATGACGCCAGGTAAAACAATAGCATGTGATAACGACTAACGAGCCAGCGAGTAGGGTTTCTGCTAATAGACGATGCAGTTCTACACCTTGACAATGGAGAAATTGAGAAATTAGGGCGATGTTGACGTTAAATGTTAATTTTAACTCGCAAAGTTTAGAGGGTAAGTTTTTTAAAGTGTTACAATACAATATTTATGTGAAAAATGGTTTTAAATATTTTTTTCTACAAACGTGTTTAAAATTCAATATTTAACACTATCTTGTTGATGTGGATTAAACAGAAAAAACCGCATTCTTATCACGTTGGGGACGATCTGCTGTTCTTGTTTCACTGTAAGTAGTTTCGGGAATAAAATTTCTTTTTTTTTCAAGGAATTTTCGATTTATCCTCAGCAACGGAAAAGGTTTCCCCCCCCCAGCCTCAAATTGTCGTAAAATTTGTTTGCATCGGAAAATAAACTCGGGAAGAACGGCGAAAACAATCCATATAAGGATCGGATTTGGAAGGGCACAATCTTGCTATAGCAGCGGGGATTTTCCAAAAAACTAATTCCAACGGGATTTCTGGTAAATTTACCCTTGGGTTTTTAAAAAGTCTTCGAGCCTACATTTGCTCAAAGAGCATATATTTTTGATAATAACCCAAAATAATTTTTTTCGAATAATTTCTTTTTGGTTTAAGTTTTTTAAATATCAAAAAGGGTGAATTTTTAAAGTGTAAAGTAATGATAAATTCCCTGAAAGGAAAAAATTCCCAACATGGAAACTCTTTCATAAGAATATTCTTTATATCACTTCAAAACTTTTTCTTTTTTTTTTTTTTTTTTTTTTTTTTTTTTTTTTTTTTTTTTTTTTTTTTTTTTTTTTTTTTTTTTTTTAAAAAAAAAAAAAAAAAAAAAAAAAAAAAAAAAAAAAAAAAAAAAAAAAAAAAAAAAAAAAAAAAAAAAAAATTAAAAAAAGATAAAAAATTGGAGAGCTTTTTATTAATTTTTAGGTAACGTAACTGATAACAATATATGTATTATTGTTTAATTAATAAAAAAAAAAATTTCATAAATGTCCCCTTCTACCTCCTTTTCTAGAGTAGATATCCGAAATTTAAATAATCAATCGCGCCAAAATGCCTTCACATTTTTCTCTGTAAATAATAAATTGTTAATTCCAATAACATTAAAAAATTGATACTGAAAATATAAAAAAGGTTTTTTTTACTTCAAACCTTACAGTTAAATTTATTTAAATGATTTTATGTGTTTAGATATTCGAACAATTCAGGCATTCCAAATATTTAATAGATTCAAATCATTTAAATAGTTTTAATTAATCGAATAATTCGAACTATTCGAATTGTTCGAGCCATTCGAATTATTTAAATAGTTCAAATTATTTGAATAGTTTAAACTATTTGAATAATTCGATTTGTCCCCAAAAAAAGTCAGTTGAAGTCAAATCTGGCGAACGAGCAGGTCAGTTGATCCGAGCACTCTCTCCAATCCATCTATCCAATCCAAATATTTACGGGCCTGTATCGTATAATGAAGTAGAGCTCCGTCCCGCTAAAACCATAAATTAGGATTTATGTGCTGGGTCAGTAACTGTGGTAACAAAGTTTTATCTGTATGGTACAAATACGTTTTTAAAATTGCCAAAGTTATCTTTAACTTTTTTACATCTCTATACAGCTAATATCGCTGCCTTAACAAAACCAATATTCAAAATCAACTACAAGAATAACCAAAAAACAGAAAGATTTTGACTTTTTGATTTGCCAAGCTCGTTACAAATATATTATATTACACATTATATTACAACATATGCCAGACAAGTGAAGATAAGGAACTACTTGCTCCTCAGGCCCCTGAAAGTAATGCTTGGGACTAACGCACTTCCATCTTCGTCCTTGGGAAATTTGTTAGATAACAATGTTTTGTTATGAATGTTTTCCATATTTCCATCGCTCTCAGACTTGGTCCGTCTGTGTGTGGAGAGTACACCTGGGTTTGCGGCGAAAATGCTGATATTTATAGCCTACATGGGTTAAGCTGCAAAAAAAGCGCAGGGCGTTCTTCTAGACACAGTCGGTAAATGACATTATCGAGAGAGCTCTGATTTCAGCTGAAAATCCTTCTGTGTTAGAGCCTCCTGGAGTTTGCAGAAACGATGGAAAACGTGTGGATGGAATGACCTTAAATCCCTGGAAATATGGAAAACAATTACTTTGTGACGCTACTTGCAGCCATACAGTTGCAAAATTCTATCTGGACAAAACATCTAATTTAGTAGGTGCGGCTGCTCGTCTTGCCGAGAATAAAAAACATCTAAAATATAAAGAGCTTGAAGACCGCTTTAACTTTATTCCTTTTGCTGTTAAAACTTTTGGTCCTTTGGGTGATGAGGATAAGGGTTTTATAAATGAAATTTGCAAAAAAATTCCATGCAAAAAATCTCGAGGTTTCATTATCCAAAGAATTGGTTTAGCTGTGCAACGGGGTAATGCAGCATCGGTACTAGGTACAATCCAGGAAGACCTAGGGCTTGATAAAGTTTTTATTTCTTAAATATAGATTTATTTATTTAGTTAATTTAAGAATATTGTTATTTAATATTAATAACATTATATATTTTAATTTATTTACAATAAATAAATAAATAAGTTCAAAATACTTGTGTTTTTATAGCTTCTTTTATTGTAAACTTGTAAATAAAGGTTATCATGAAAGAAAATTATGGTAACATGACCGACTTTTTAAAATAATTTTACAAACGTTTTCATAATTGTCCTTCATAAAAACAAGTATCATATGTTTTCTTTTGGATTGTATGCTTTAATGTTAAAATTCCGAAAAACATTTTCCTATTTTTTAAAATATATTCCTATTTCAAATTAAAAAACCAATTTGTATAAAAGGTATGTTTTATAAAAGAAAATATGACGACATAAAACTTTTCTACACGTCTAACGCCAGTAAACAGCTTTGGCAACATAGAAAATATTTTGTTTTCTATTTTACACAAAACGAAGCTCTTAACAAGCTATTGACTTCGTCGTATTTCTATAAGTTTCCAGAACAGACATTTCCTATTTAAAAATCAATTTGCATTCAAACAACTTCTTGTGATAGCTTTAAGAAATATAAAAATATGGACTCTCACAAAGCATTTTATTTTAAAATATTTACTTTTCATAAACAAAGAAGTAAATTATTTATTGTATCTTTTAGTTTGATTCCCATTATTAGAAACTACAAAAAGAAACATTAAGGTATGTAATTTTAAAAAAAAATCACAACTTTATGTTTAAAAATTACTGATTTAGCAAAAATATATGCTCCAGCGTTATTTTATTTTTAGCAAATTTGTTGGATTATTTATTCATTAAACACAAGTAAATTTTTTAACACTGACTTTTTATCAATAATTCAAACAATTACAATCTGACAGAAAAAATCAAAAAAATTGGTATCACAAACAATTAAAACACCTTATCAAAATTTTCACAAACTAGTATAACGTATGCATTTTGGATCTTTAAAAGCGCCTAACGTCTTTAATGCAATTCACAATACAGCTTTGCTATTTTATTTTTAGCGAAACTGTTAATAACTTGGCATTGTTTAATTTTTCTACAACAATTGAGTATATCATTTTTAATGGAAAATATTTTTGTAGTTTTTATCTTGGATTTGCATTCTCCGATGATTAGAACCATATCACATAACTCATTTATTGTAAATTTTTTCTTATATGTAACTATTTGGTACCGGAAATATGACTTGTCAGCTTCCAATTTGTCGAATACTTGATTTAAAACATTTGCCATCTGTTGCATTCTCACTTCTTCTTCTTCTTCTTTAAGGCGTCTTCTTAATGTTGGATTATTTGATGCTCGAATACGCAGTTTCTCTTGTTCCTCGTGTATATATTTCAAGGTCTCACTATAATTGTTGTATAATTGGTTGTAGTAATCTTCTTTGTGGTAAGTATGTTGAGGACAGTTGAGTTTCTCAAATTTGGCATGGTTTTTTGTATGTTTTCCCAAGTTGATTCTATTGCAGCTTATTTGTTCTCAAGGTATTGTTTAATTTTTCTCGCGTATAGCAGGGTACAATCTCCTTGCCTAACTGTTCCGGTAATTATGCAATTTCGTTAGCTTGCTCCATGCAGGTTTTGTTCGTAAGGTTATGTTTCTATCTGTCTTTACTTCTCTGAAAGTGCCTCTTGAAGGTGCCCTACTTAATTCAAACACCGACACTCCCAAATTCGTGATCCTTGTTTCCTTTTTGTCCTTACTCAGCACGCAACGTTGGGCAAGCAATTCTCGGCGTCTTTCTCTCAGTAAATAGTGGTGTTTTGTGGGTATTTTACTATATATATATATATATATATATATATATATATATATATATATATATATATATATATATATATATATATATATATATATATATATATATATATATATATATATATATATATATATATATATATATATATTGTATGTATAGTTGTATGGGTAGGTGTGTTTGTGTATTTGAATTTGTTCAAGATTAGACCGGTATCTAACCTAAACCCGAAGGCGCGATATTTGTCACCAGACGAAGCACTTGCGACAAATATTTTAGTGTCAGGGTGTGTGTAAGTGTTGGTATAACTCTTAGTGAATAGTGGTGTTTTGTGGGTATTTTACTATGCATATATTTTGTATGTATAGTTTTGTGGGTAGGTGTGTATGTGTATTGGAATTTTTAAGATTGGGTATCAAACCCTTTCCCCCAAGGCGCGATATTTTCCCGGGGCACCGACAAATTTTGTGTGTAGTTTGTGTGTGTTTTTTTTTTTGTTCAAGGAACAACTTTGATTTCACCCACGCCCGGGGGGTTTTAGAGCTCAGTACTAAAACCAAATCTTTTATTTTTCACAACAACGGTCTTGTCTCTTTGAGATCATTCCCATTTATATTTTTCTTGATAATACCCTTACCCTATATTTTGTTTTAAATGCATTTTTTAAAGCTTGTTTGAAAAATAATCTTCTTCACGGGAACAAACAACATCAGTTTATTCAGTTTAAGGCCTAAAACCCAAAATATGTTTGCTATTGAAAAAAAAAGTATACTTGTATTCTCTTTTGTTAGAAGCCCCAAGTTCTCAAAACAAAGTCATTTAATCTTGTGGGTGTCACTTTTGAGAATAATTTAATGGCAAAACCCCTTATATCTATAACAGCGCTTCAAAAAAGTTTGGTTTCCCTCTTTCTAGCCAAAAAATATCAAGTTTAATCTCTGTTTTTTTTTTAAATCAGATCTTGATTGGAATATTGTTTTCATATCTGGGGAAATACGTCTTCCACAAATGAAATAGCATACTTTGTAGGTTCCAAATATTGCTGGGTATAATACGGATGAACCACTATCCTTACGTCCTTTTCTTATTTTTGGTCTATGCGTCATAATTTTATACACTGTACTTCAAGGCAATTTAGTCAATGGTATGGTATTGTTTCTTTAATAGCATCTGCCCCTTCTCCGATAAAATCGCCTCAAATAATTCACAACTATTTGTCTCCCACAATTCTCAACATTTTTGATTTTATTGAAAGAAGAGCTGTTGGCTTTATTGATGACTCAATTTTTACACTAAAGTTTTTTTTCCACCACGAGCTTTAGGGAAATTAGCCAATTAAATGTTCTCAATACTAGCTCCCAAGTGATCTGCGACTTCCATGAATTCACTTACAGCTTAGAGAAGCCCAAACTCAACACCATTGTTTATTCCTTCACCCTAGAGTTTTTTAAAAAGTTAAATATCTAAAGGTTTTTAATCATCCATGTCTTTGGTAAAAATGCCCCCTTTCCCTTTACTTCTTAAGATAAAAAAATCTAATACATTTGTCAATACTTGTAACATCTTTTCAACACCTCCCTATTATTAAACAGCTTCGAAAAACAGAAAATGTTTTTCTAACTATTTTACAGTCGACAAAATTTTAAAGAGTTACAGGCTATTGCGTTGTTTCATTTCGCCCCAGTGTTTCAGAATATACATATTTCATATTTGAAAATCCATTTAAACCGAGTTTTGCCTCTAAATAGTGTGGGGCTTGAATGATGGAAAAAAATATGCCGGTGAGAAAATTTTTATTCAAATATCTTTCTATTCATTTGTTTTTTAATTTAAAATTCTTTTTTTATTTTTGGAGGTATATTTCGATTGGCGGCCCCGTTTAAGTTTTATAAAAGCCCATTTTTCCCCTGAGAAGCCTTCCCCTTTACCCAAAAGCTTGGGGGAGGTTCCTTGATTCTTAAAAGCCCAGCCGTTAGGGCCATCAAGCAGGAAGGTCTGGGGTAGAAAAGACTAAGAAGGATCCAAACCCCAATCCAGTGGCGTTATGCGACTCGTACCGAAAAATGGATGGGCCCCCGGGGGCAAAAAGGGGTCGTGAACGGACCTCTGGGATACAGGGCGACCTCCCAGAGTAAATAGCCTGACGCCTGTGTAGGGGCACCGCAGGCGTTGACCACCTCTTCCCCATTACTCGTGGGCTTCTAATGGACGACCAAGAAAATAAAAATAAAAACTCAAGGAGGGTGCAGAGGAGGGATTGAGGGTCCTCTTCCAGCAGAACTCCAACAAACACCTCTATCGTGGAGGTCGTGACGGACCACGACATCACTGTCGTGGAGGTCATGACGGACCACGATAGAGAAACACACTTCGCTCCATAGGCCGCTGCGATGCCAGGACAGAAAATCAGGGTGCTGCAAGCCAACCTGCAGCAACAGCAGTCCTTGCTAACGCTATGAGGAACTTTGAAGTGGCCCTCATACAAGAACCCTGGGTCTACGGAGGAAAGGTAAGAGGTTTAGGGAACGCGCGTGGAGAATTAATATACAGTAGAACATCCGACGTCCCCAGAAGGTGCATAATAGTCAAAAAAGACAACAAGATACTACCACTAACTGATTTCTGTTTCAGAGACCTGGTAGCTGTTAAAATTAAGTCAATGTCAATGCCGAATTATTTAATTTTCGGATAGGCATATCTACCCTATAATGACCCTGACCTACCACCAACCAAGGAGATGAAAGACCTGGTGAGAAGCTGTAGAGGAAATGGATCGTAGCTCATCCTAGCAAATGCACACCACATTACCTGGGGAACCATGGACACAAACCCTCCAGGTGAATCTTTATTACAATTTATTATGGCAAATAATTTGGGCATATTAAACGTAGGCAATAAACCCACTTTTGTAAATCGTAGACGAAAAGAGCTACTGGATATATCACTAGCTACAACCTACGTTAGAACCAATGTTATCGACTGGCATGTATCTAAACAAATAAGTTGCTCAGATCATAGATACATAAACTTCACGATAGGGGGACATGAATCTATTGAAGAAACATATCGCAACCCTCGAAAAACGGACTGGTAAGCCTTTAAGGCAGACCTGGAATCTACCTTGAGAGGGACAAAGCGAAAAATAAACAATACGCACAACCTAGAAATAATGGCGGATCAAATACAGGACGCCATTATTTTTGCGTCCAACGAAAACTGCCCGCTGGTGATAAGAAAGTACTCGAGAAATGTGCCCTGATGGAATGAGGAACTCACCAAACTGAAAAAGGGGGCAAGGACAGAATACAACAGGGCATCATCGGATAGGAAATCATACAAGAAGGCCCTTACTGAATATAACAAAGCACTGAGGAAAGCTAAAAGAAATTCATGGAGAAGGCACTGTGAGGAAATCGAAGGAACTCACAAGGCAGCCAGACTCCATAAGATTCTTTCAAAAGAACCCCAATCACAAATATTTACTTTAAAGAAACCCACAGGGGATTACACAAGAACGGAAAATAAGACCATGAGAGAACTACTCAGGGTGCACTTTCTGGGATGCACAATAACCAACATGTCACTGGAAGACTGCAAAAATTCAGACCTAGGAAGGCCAGGATACTGCTCCAGGGAGGACTGGCAGATAGCAAAATCAGTGATAAACGTAGACAAAATTAAATGGGCGATAAATTCATTCGAACCGTATAAATCGCCAGGAACGGATGGTATTTATCCAGTTAGGCTCCAGAAAGGGCCAGAGCTTTTGCTACGCATGACTGTGTCTACTTTTAAGAGACAGTCTAGTTCTGTGCTATATACCAACAACCTGGAGGCTAATCAGAGTAGCATTCATCCCCAAACCTGGGAAAACCGGACAGGATGGGGCAAAAGCTTTAAGACCAATAAGTCTGATGTCGTTCGTGCTAAAGACCCTAAAGAAGTTGCTGAATGGGCACATCAGGGAGAATGCACTTACGAACAGACCTCTACACAAGGACATACATGCATACACAGCAGGTAAGACCACAGAAATAGCATTACATGAGCTTGTAGAAAAGGCCTAATGTGTGCCTTCCCAGATATAGAAAAAGCGTTTGACAACACGTCCCTTACATCTATCTCAAACGCATCGAGGCGCAGAGGGATCGACGCAACAAGCTACAGGTGGATAGACGGCATGCTTAAGAGCAGAACAGTATATGCTTCAATTCTTGAAGAAACTCTTGTAGCTCGGGTTAAGCGAGGATGTCCGCAAAGGGGAATTCTGTCCCTACTGCTATGGAACCTTGTCATGGACGTCCTACTAAATGTCCTTCAACTTGAAGGGCACCAAACATTGGAATACGCAGACGATCTCGTCATTATGGCCCAAGGAAAATTTAACAACACTGTTAGGGATAAAATGCAACAGGCCCTAAACGTAGTTACCAGATGGACGAGAAAGGAGGGACTAAACATATACCCTTCTAAATTGGCCATAGTTGCCTTCACCAAAATGAGAAATCTAGAGGGCTTAGGACCTATGACCCTATGAGGTGAAACAATCAAGGTTGTGGGAGAGGTAAAATATTTGGGTGTCACCCTCTAAACTTACCTGGAACCAACATCTTTAGAAAATAAGAAAGAAAGCGGAGATGACTGTTATGTTAATCAGACGCGCTCATGGGAGAACATGGAGCCTTAAACCGAACATGCTTTATTGGTTATGCACCATGGTGGTAAGGCCTTTGATATTATACGCATCACTGGTATGGTGGACAAAAATGCGACGAAGAACTGCTGTTACAGAACTGACCAAGGTACAGAGACTTGCTTGCTTAGCTATGACAGGAGCAATTAAAACAACCCCAACAGCAGCCATGGAGTGTTTCTTAGACCTTTCACCACTTAACCTCATAGTGATGGGAGAGGCAAGAATGAGCTACTTCCGACTGTAACAAAAACCAACTGGTGTCTACGCTAGTTTGGGACACAACAACATAAAAAGTCAGGTTGGCGGCAACATCCTGGACGAGAGAACAGACCAGATGATGATTCCCCAATACTCATTTAACAAAAACTTCGAGGTAAAAATTCCAGATCGAAGTGAGTGGCAGCAACCCGATCTTCCCGGCAGGGTTGGATACATCATCTGGTATACTGATGGTCCTAAAACCGTGCAGGGAACTGGAGCGGGCGTGTACAGTGAAAAGAGGAATTCACAATTCCCCATTCCACTAGAAACACACGGTTCTGTATTTCAAACGGAAATACATGCTTTACTGCACTGTGCAAAAGAAAATAACAGGAGGGCTTATCAAAATAAGCGGATCTCCATAATAACAGACAGCCAAGCGTCACTGGGGGCAGTAGAATTAGACATGGAAAAAGCTTCATAAGGGGCCCATCCAAAAAAACGAAGAAAGAACTACTCAGACAAAGTAGGAAAAGACTTCGCATAACGGTAGGGTTGCTAACAGGGCACGATAGCCTAAGAGGACACCTACTGAAGATATGCTCATACATTGGGGACCCAAGTTGCAGAAAGTGCGACGAGGGGGAAGAAACAGCCTACCATATCCTGTGCTAATGTGAAGCATTAAGTCACAAAAGACAGGCATTATTTGGGCAACCGAAAAAGAGCCCACAGGAATATATCACCCAACCAGTCTCGGGGTTATACAGACTTGTGGAAGGAACGGGACTAATGGGAGGATTGGTATAAAGGATAATGGGAGATTAGGCACATAAAGCCCAAGAGGCTGCGCTGCCTCCGGTAGTGAATTAAGACGGCTCCCGGGGAAGAAGAAGAAGCTTTTATTAGCTGGACCTTATTGGTGTATGCGTAAGGCAATCTTTTAACGTAATTTTTACCTATTTCAAGAAGTCTAATTAACTTGTAGATTTGTACAGGGGTTAAGAGCCGATGATATTCAAATTATTTCACAACTTCGTTCTAATGTCCCGACTGGGATAATAAAAAAACACTTCGTCAAAATGATAATACTTGCACATTCGCCATATTCCAAATTAGCACAAAACACTTCCTACAAGAGTCACGCTAAAATCTATATGTAAAGCAAATAATTGGTATAATAATAGTACCATAGATTTCACTGTAACATTTTTTTACATGCATTAAAAAATTTGTTTAAATTATAATGTCAAACGTATTACAATGGACCGCTTCTAAGTTTTACGTGAAATAATTTTTGATCTTGGAAAAAAATAATAGGAATATTAAAAAATATATTCCAAACGAATTTTAAGTAACAAACTTTAAAATATTGTAAAAAATTCCATTGAAAACCTTAAAATCAAAACAAAGCCTAATTAAAAAAAATAAACAGGCATAATAAGCTTTTTTAAGTTCAAAACAATTTACAGAATGCTCTCCTCATATTTTGCACACTCAACTCCATCCAGATCCCGTCTATTATAATCATAATTGATTACTAAACCTTCTATCACTGTAACACAAAGTCTTTGTAGTAAATAAAATATCTACTTCTATGTTTTTTTGGGCTTACAAAGAAATCTTAATCAAGAGCCTTGATTTTTAGCATATCTTATATTTGTCAATATTGATTAAGATTTCTTTGTAAGCCCAAAAAAACATAGAAGTAGATACTTTATTTACTACAAAGACTTGTATTATTCTACAAGAAATCACACCGAATAAAAATATCAAAATTAAAACCGTAATACCAAAGGAAGTTGAATTATTAATTGCATTTTTATTTGGTATATACTATATCATTTTAAGCTCGAAATTGTAATGGTTTTTTATCGATGTCCGGTCCCTAGTTATTATAAGTTATAAAAAAACAAGAATTATCGACATACACTAGAGTACCGCTAGTCCGAACCCCGCTTATCCAAAAATCCGCCTAATCCGAACAGGGCCAGGACAAAAAAAAATTCTCATCAAATATAAGAACTGGGAAAAGTAAAGATGAACAAGTTTTTTTAAATAACGTTGTGCGTTTATTAACAAAATCTTATATATTATTATCATATACTACCACAATTTAAAATCAGTGATTTTATGCGCTTGTTTCTTTGGCGCGCAAAATCTAGAGTCTGATTGGATGCGTTACATCATCACGAGATCACCAAGCCATGCAGACGAGTGCTTTCTTTGCGCTAAAATTCCACAACTGTCTTTGTTTGCTTAGTTATTTTTAGATTGGTAAAAAGGAATTTTATTCACACTTAGCGGTTTGGCTAAGTTTATATGGAACTTTTAATGATTAAATTGGATTTTTCTATATTTTATAAAAAATAAGAAAGGAATGTTAGTCTATCTATGGCTATGGTAAAATAGCTTTCACTGACTGCCCCTAGACTGTCCCAAGATAAAAAATGGTGGTTTTGGCAAAAAGTATTTATTTCCTTGCCCGTTCAAATATAACCTTTTAAAATTAATAAGCAAAACCTTTGAGCATTAACTTTTACGATTTCTAAGCATAAAATGCGAAAAATTCACAAAGCAAAAGAAAAAATTAAAGTCAAAAAGCAGTTACAAGTAACCGAGCGACGAGAATCAAACGCCCGCAGGGTAAATAAATTGGCAATCAACATCTCTTATACAGCCCTTTACGTCGCCCTTCGATACAATTCCTCGGATCCCTTTAGTCTATCTTTTTCGCCCTTTGACGAGGACCCAAAAAAGGTTTTCCTTTGATTTGAACGCTTTCAAGCAGAAATGTTTCCAATTTTTGTTGCTTTAAATTGCGATTTAAGGGAAAGAGACATACTTTTATTGAGTCTACCCTAAATAAAATAAAACTGTATGTACTCGTTTCCAGGTTGGGTTTTTATTATTTTTGGGGGTGTCCGGGAAGATGTGGGAAATCTCGCGGATATGAAAAACAGAATACTTCAAATAGTCTGGGAGGCCACCGCAAAAAACCAAGTTTATAAGAGAACCGCATGAAACATTTTTTTTTATATTACTCTGAACAATAGTCAATTCAAAGCCGCACTGCAGCCTCAGCTCAGCGGGTTCAAATTGCAAACGTGAAAAATCGGTGTTTTTAATATAACTCAATAACTATTAGTTTTAGGAAAAAAAGTATATAATTAAAATTGATGGTCCCATAAAATTTTGTCAGTTTTTTTTATAAATTTTTTTGTAGTCCTTTTAATTTTTAAGATATTAGCGATTTAATTTTAAAATAAAAACGCAAATATCTTAAAAACTAAAAGAGTTACGAAAAAATATAAAAAACAAAAAATATGCCTTTTAGTAGGTTCAAGAAAAAAGGTTATATACACATTTTTAATAAAGTAAGTATTAAAGGTTATATAAGCAGAAAAGGGGATTTCGGCCCTTAAATATTTCGCTTATAACAATATTTTTTTCTGGTACAAGTAATTATACCAGCACGATCCATTTAAAAATTAATTCAAAATGTTCTATTCATTGAATGGATTAAACTAATACACATGTGCCTCGAGGCAATGAGGGATAACCTGGTGGCACAAATATTTTATTTAATTTTTTTTGGTAAAATAACTGTACAGGGTCTTTGATTATATTTACGTGGCTTCTAGAGTCTTTATTTTTAAAGACAGAAAAAAATGTTTTGTATAAAATTTGTAGTTTTTTTTCCATATTATCTTTTGAATTCATCAGTAAAAAAATATCGCAATAAAAATATGGAAAAATATAGGCAACTTCAACTTTTTAAATGGAACACCCTGTATATTATGCGCTACAGTAAAAGATCTTTTTTTCTGATTTCAAATATATATACATTAATAATATTTGGATGAACCATTTTTGAGATATTTAAGCCTAAAATATAAATAAATTGAAAAAAAAATCATATTAGTATCAAGAAAGCTATGAAAACAATAAAAATTGTTTTAATAAATTTGACGTATTGATATTGTAAAAAGTTGAAATTTATCATTTAATTATTAAAAGTAGTTTGTATTGCTTTTTTTGTCAATATTCAAAAGGACAAAAAATCTCTATTATGCGTCTTTTTTATGGTAACAATAATAATGTGACGACAGTGCAAAGGGAATATTACTTATTATATCCTTAACAACGGGAACCATCTATAGATACTATTAAATACATAATAAGAAAGTTTTTGAACGAAAAAACTTTTAAATGAAGAAAAGGACTGCAGCACGACATGAAAACAAGATTTTGGATATCCTCGTTTTTTCAGGATAATTATTATACTTTTTCTATTGGACTTGCACTAAATACTTTTAATAATTTTAGAAAATCCTAAAATATCAATCTCGGATGCGGCATCTGAACTTAATAAAACAGGTTATAAAATTTATTTAACCTTAAAATTTTACAAATTTTATTTTTGTCCGTTCAGAACCTTCCTGAACAAAACATGCAGGATCGACCTAAGTATGTATTCGAAATAGCTAGGTTTATGCAGCAGGATCCAAAGTTTTTAAATAAAATTCTATTCACCGACAAATCTTCTTTCACTTTAGCAGGAATGTTTAATCACAAAAATGAACATTATTGGTCCAGAGAAAACCCTCACTAAATTCAGCAACATAACAATTTTATTGTTTCCATGGCTTTCTTGATACTGATATGAAACTTTTTTGTAATTCATTAATAATTTAACCTAAAATATCTCAAAAATGGTTCATCCAAATATCATCAATGTATATATATTTGAAATCAGAAAAAAAAAAGATCTTTCGTTGTAGCGCATACAGATACAGGGTGTTTCATTTAAAAAAGTTTAAGTTGCCTATATTTTTCCATTTTTGTATTGCGATAATTTTTCACTGATAATTTCAAAAGATAATATGGAAAAAATCCTACAATTTTTATATAAAAATTTTTTTCTGTCTTCAAAAATAAAGGCCTCAGAAGCCACGTAAATATAATCAAAGACCCTGTACTTACCGGGGTTGTCGCCCGAGGCATCTTATACCTGGTTCGACCAATATCGTTGTTTTGACCACGGCAGTGCTCGCCTTGCCGCGCGCACCGTTTATTATCCACTTTCGGTACGCATTTTGACAAAACCAGTATTTTTAGACACATTTTTTTTATTATTATTATTATCATACAATATAATTTAAATTTTAAACTTAAATATCATAAATATTAAAAGTAAAATTTACTCCAGAGGCAACCTAAGGGATATTCTAAATCATAAAACTTGTCGGGTTAATGCCCGGGGAATCAGCATTAGTTGCTGCAACCGGGGGCGAGGTACAGGAACTGTAGCAGATTGAAGATTCCACACCCAAAATTTTTTTCGCAACATTTTTTTTTGTTCTCCTTGGAGGTATTAAAATAACCTTCAGCCACGCTGTTGCTTCTCCATCCACCATGGCGTTTGACAGTCAATAGGTCTGCTTCAGAATCTGCCAACAGGGATGTGGATAAACGACGGAAACAGTGAACGGTATATAATTCTGGGTGTGGCAAATTTAAAAAGGTAAAGAACATTCATACTTATATCGTTCTGACTTCTTGAGGCCAATAAACGACCCTTTTGTCCCCTATTGTCGGCCGGCGCTTTAGCCAGGTGTTACCTGCTATAAAATTTGAACGGAACAGGGTGGAATTTACTTTTTTATAGGAAAAAATAGAAACACATTGATAATCACATATTTTATTATTAATAGGAACAAAAATATTATTTATAAAATATACCTAGGGATACTATAATTTATTTTTTTAAACATTGCCATCACGTGACTAACTGACGACTTTCTAATAGCGTTTTTCGACATCGCTTTCGTTTATATTGTCATTTAATGTTTATGGAGAATGACAAAGAAAGAATATAATTGACTTGTCGTTGATCATTGCGTCAAAAAGTCACGTGATGGCAATGTTTAAAAAATAAATTATACCTACTTAGTCATTTAAAAAATATATAAATAAAAGCTTTTAAAAATGCAATATACAATACAAAATGAAAAGTATCTAAAAATATTACAACTTATAATTATTATTAGGACTTATTCAATTAAATCAGTGTCACTATCACTATCATCCCCTAACTGTATAATTAACTCCTTAACATTACTTGAAAGTGATGATTGTTCAACTTTAATTACGTGATCTACACTGTTGCTCCAACTATTTACTGGTATTTTATCTATTTCCCTGGTGATAATGCCTAATACAAAACTATTTAAAGTCGGTGAACTGTTGTTACGTCTAACTTGCGATTTCAATTGATGCCAAATATGTTCTATAGGGTTAAAAATGCAGTGATATGGTGGAACCTTAAAACTGAATGTCCCATGCTATTTGAAAACTCATCACAAACGTATTTTTCTCTATATTAAAACATTTTAATATTTAAGTAATTGTTTTTTTGAATAATTTTCATGAAAATAAATATTATTGGCGTGCATAAATTCTTGAATAATTGCTTTGGTGTCGCTTGAACAAGGGTGTTTGTTTAATTGCCTACTATGATAGCTAGCGTTATCCATAACAATAACACTTTGAGGAGGAATATTGGGAATTAACTTATTTTTAAACCAGTCTTCAAATAAATGTGCAGTTGTGTCGTCATGGTAGTCAAGAGAAGAGTCTTTTATATTTTTTGCACTAAGTGATAAAGCATTTGGAACCCATCCGTCTTTTGATCCCGCATGTATAATTGTTATCCGCTTACCTCTGTTGGATGGTGCTTTTGTGTTACATTTACCACTTGAATCGTCCCAACCTTTTGATGGCGTGTCATGGGTATCGTACCACGTTTCGTCCAAGTAAATGATCGACCTTCCTTGACTTCTATACATATCTATTTTCGTAAGATATTCTAATCTCCATTTCCGAAGTCGTTGCGATTCCATCAGCACTTGTTTTTGTCGATCTTCTTAAATTTGAATCCTAGTTTTTTCACAGTCTTCCACAATGTTGTTCTGCCACACTGTATGCCACTTTCGTCCATTTCTAGTCTCTTCATTAAGGTGTCCAATGTTGGTGCATTTTGCTCTTCATACATTTTATAGATTTTTCGTCGAATTAGGTCTCACTTACATCAAGTTTTGTGGCAGTACCAGAATCGCATCTTTTCTTTCTCTTGACTATCGGTTTTTTAACAATATCGCGTATGGTAGACTTTGATATTTTCGTTAACCTGCACGTTTCTTCCAAAGCTGCTTGTATGGAAACATCGTTTCTTAAAGTTGAATATACATTCTTTACAATTTGTTTAGCATCAACAGAAAGATGCTTTCTCTTGCTGCTTGCTGTACTACTTGCTTGCTGCTCGTTGTCGCTTGCTTCATCGTCAGATTCACTCCACGTTCGCCACATTTTGGAAAATATAAGCCATTTACTGTTCTAAGGGCATATATATACCCAAACTCCTTTTAAAACATTCAGGTAGGTATAGGTAATTAATGTATATTGGGTTTACCTTTATTTTTATTACAATTAATTTTTGCCTACCGAGATTTATTTTTAAGGTACCTACCTACCTGTACCTATTTATCAAATTACACAAAAGGCCAAGTAGTTTTCATTATACCTTTACTTAATTAGGTAGGTACTACCATATTATTCATATTATTTCCTTAAAAATTCAAATTGTAATAAAAGTTACCTAGTAAAATACCTATCTATCAATATTTCAATTGCTTCTCAATGTAAAAGTAAAAATTCCACTTCGGCCCTGCCTGCAGCTGGACGGAGTCTGCCGGCCGGTAGGAAGATTTATTGGAGGCAATATAATCGAAGTCCTTCAGTCAGAACGATATAAGTATGAATAAGCTTTAGCTATAGTTTTCGGCATGCTGCCAAATGCCTTTTCTGCAACCCACAAAAAATATCGTGTGATCCGTGAGTGTTAGACGCAGCGATTTGTATTTTCGGATAATCTGAACCATGTCGACTCCTCGAAATCCTCCAGATGTCACGAAAAATTTTCTGGAAATGTTTGTTTTTGTGTTTGGAATTTCAATATTGGAAACCTTCCCATCACCTTTGACGTTTTTGCATAATAGTTGGGCCATTTGTTATTTTCTGCAAGCCCCAACAATGCCAGGGATTAGGTTAACCTGTAACAAGGAAAATAAACTTAAGTATAGTACGGTAAAAGTCACTACAATTTTAAATTCGTGTTTTTTTTTGCAGATACTTTTTGAAAATATAAAAACTTTAGATTCTTACCTTAATAAGCAAAAATTTCTCATCATCGACTGTGGCCAGAAACTGGGCAATTTCTCCTTTTGACAATGTCTTGCTTTGCTTCGTCTTATATCCTTTGCTTTTTAGTTTTAGGAGTACTTGTAACTGTGCGAACTTGCTTATATCTGAATTGTTCTTTGTAGCGATGACTGCTCTGATCATTGAGTAAAAAGCCATAGGCTGGAGCAACTATATTTCGTCGACATCGTCTCGAAATAAGCCAGGAAAACACCAACCGATACATTTTTGGTACACTCTTTCGGGTAATTGTCTCGAAAGTTGCCTCCTCTCCGATTTTTACCAAATTTGGTATACGGGGGTTTTTTGGGGCGCTGAATACGAATCTGCAAAAAAATTTTTTCGGCAACGTTTCGTTTTCGAGATATTCATCATCAAAGTTGAAAACCAAATGAACCTTATTTACACTATTTCCCCTTCTTGCACAGAATTCTTGATTTTACACCCAAAATTTGGGACAAAATTTTTTTCACAAACACCTTTTAAAAACTTGTTTTTATATTAATTTTACATTTTTTTCCCATTTAATTGCAAACCTCCACTTTCACACGCCGCAACATGTAGGCAACCATGTATACACTAGCCTTTTTGTAAACAAATGTGGTTGCTGCCTTTGTATTTGAAAGTTCGCAATTTAATGGAAAAAAGGTGTAAAATAAATAAAAATACAAGGTTTTAAAAGCTGTTTATAAAATATTGTGTGCCACTTTAGTGTAACAATCAAGAATTCTATACAAAAAGAAGGGGGAATATAGTGAAAATTAGGTTAGTTTGATTTTTAACTTTGATGATGAATATCTCGTAAACGAAACGTTGCCGATTCGTAATCAGCGCCCCAAAAAACCCCGTATACCAAATTTGGTCAAAATCGGAGAGGAGGCAACTTTCGAGACAATTACCCTCTTTCGTATTTTTCTTTTGATTTTGCGCCGCCTCTTCTATGTCGGAGGGAAGGAAATAATCAGCCATCCTACTGCTTTCTGGTTAAAATGACTAATTTAAGTAAAATATCGCCAATGCAAAATTCTCACGTCAAATAATTTGTTTATGAAACATCACATAAACAGCCTTGTCGACATAGCAATTGAATGACAAACTAGTTTGATTTTTTTGGACCCAAAACAGGTAGAGGTACAGGTACAGGTATATCTTGTGTCATTGCATGACGTGAACCAATTTAAAATTAAAAAAATCATGTTTTTACTAATATCTGCGGTCGTAGATAAAATTTTGTATATTACTCGTGCGGTATTAGTTCATTACAATACTTGACTTTGTCGAGGCAATATTTAACACTCGTTATTGTAATGGAACTCATACCGCACTTGTTATATAAATAACTATTTTTTTTTTAATAAACTATATCTGAAATCTTATAAAGTAGTCAATTGTAAATTATTTCAAATTATTTTTGCGTCAGAAAGTCATGACAAATAAAAGTTGTATTTATTTAATTGAACACTGACCTTTTGTACTGACATTTTTTATTTAAATTGCAAATATCTGACATAAATTAAATTAATTTCATTGTTAATTAAAAAGTATCAAAAAATTAGACGCTTTCAGCAAAGTGTCCCATTAAGAAAATTTTAAACTTAATCTTTTTAATTAAGATTATCTTCTTAAATATTTTTTTAGATTCTACGGAAAAAAAACAAAGTAAATATTCACATTTTTATTAAATACAAGGAAAGACATAAATATGACCCTGTTATTGAGTTTAAAAAATTGGTTTTCAGGCTGATTACTTATTCTTGTGGCAATAAAGTAGCACATAGTCCGAAGTCACATAAACCAATGAACTGACATAGATAAACAAAATCTCGGTAAAATATACAAAAATGTCCAATAACCGGTAATTCCACACCCCATATAATAACAAAGACATATTATTTTCCTTGATCACCCCCAAATCGGCAATATTGGCGTATTAGTCATAGTTTACTAAGTTTGCTTTGCCTCCTTGAGAGGGGTTGCACGTGCACGCGCGTAATAAGACCTGACAGATCATCCCCAGGGTTAAGGGCAGGTCCCTTCTTGTCCTTAAAATAAAAGGTATTTACACTTTTTAATATTGGAATCGGTGAATTTATATGAAAAATTTTACAGGCATATTCACCTATTTGTTTCTTTTTGGTGGATTCTCTAACGAAAGTTTTACGTTGGATTTTCGCTTTATAAATATAATATTGCTTACAAGGTAATGGATTTACGCAAATTTTAAAAAATATATACACTTAGTTCCACGAAAAACCTATCAGTACAACCAAGTCCCTTTTTCAAAATCACCTCCGTATATATATATATATATATATATATATATATATATATATATATATATATATATATATATATATATATATATATATATATATATATATATATATATATATATATTATTTGAGGCTGGAAGACCGAAGACAATATTTTAGTCTCTTTTTTTATAAAGTAATACAAAACATCGTAACATCACCTGACATATTGAGTGGTTTTGATTTTTATATACCACCTAGAAGTTTGAGAATGTCACCACTTTTGTCTTTTAAGCATTATAATACCTTACATGCCCAGAATATGCCCCTAAACAGGATCGTTAAGTATGTAAATAGTTTCCCTGACTTAGACTTCTTTGGTTGTCTGTTAATGTTTCAGAAGTAGGCTGAGAGGCCTGATTTTGGGAGGATAATGGTAGTGTGAGAAAATATTAGCTATATTTAATTTTAATTTTAATTTTATGTTTTTTCCTTTAGTGTAAGTAAATGTAAATATGGTGTATCCGGTTTTTTTTTTTTTTTTTTTTTTTTTTAAATTTAATAAATATATATATATATATATATATATATATATATATATATATATATATATATATATATATATATATATATATATATATATATATATATATATATATATATATATATATATATATATATATATATATATATATATATATATATATATATATATATATATATATATATCGAGGGTGTTTCAAATTGCTCCACCATTGGGATCTCAAAAACGGTAAGAGATAGAAGAAGTTAAAATCGAGGGGGGAATTCTTCTAGCTGTAGTGCTTGGACACGTTGAACGAGAAAGGGATACAATTGATATTTCTGCAATGTTCTCCACACTTTTTTTGACTTAAACCAACCCGACTTGCAATTACCCGAGTACTTGTTGTTAGATTTTTCCCGTTAAGATTTTAAACTTGTTCTTCCCTTTGCAAATTTTTAGGATTTCTCGGTCTTCCTGCATGCTCTCCACGATGCACTTGCAAATCGCCAGTATCCCTAGCCCGTTGAACGAGGTTAATAAAACACCTTGTTCCAGGATGAGCCTGCAAGGGAAACCGTCGCGCGGAAAAATCTCAAAGCAGCGGCTGCAGATTGACGACACTCTCCATAAATGAGCAACATATTCACGAATTCATTGTTTTGGTATTGTGCCATTTTCGCAATTTAAAAACGATTTAAAATAAACCATTTTATCGTCCTGTAAAAGTAATGCGACTAATTTATAATGCGTGATTAACAAGGCAAAAAACAAACGTAAATAAGAAATAAACTATCTTTTTGCCCAGGCTCGCACCAGACACATTTTCAAATAAATTTA
>JAHBCN010013345.1:0-24914 GCA_019359885.1 Listronotus oregonensis | reverse complement strand
TTTGACCCCAATTTTAACTTCATTCGTGTTGAGGAAAAAAATACGCCAAAAAATATTAGTCCGACACGCAGCACACCTGCGTTATCAGTGGCGTAGGTACGAAACAAAGGACTCCGGGGCCCTAACAAACTACTTAAAGTATTAATACTCTAAAGGCATGGGACTACTTTATAATTAGCTCTTTATAGACCACTGTGGTGCGGTTTAATATTGCAATAAATAGTATTTAAATAAAAATAAAATAACCCAATATATAACTAAGAAAACCTACTTTGCAACAGTAATACTATAAATGTCTACATTATGTAGCACTTAGAGAAAACCCTTCCATATCTACACATGAATTGTGCAAATAGGGAAAAATACCAAATATTAGGTTTTTTTTACAGTAAAAGATCTTGTTTCTAGAATTTTTTTTTTTATAGAGATTTGTTTTTCTATTTATTTTTATAATGTATAAACAAAAATTTTAAAGACCAATGAAAATTGATGATAAGTTAATTCTGCTAATAAAACGTATTGGCACCGTGCGCGATGACAACGACATCTGACGGCTGCATTAAATTATGCTTCCAATGTATGGGAGAGGTGTAAGATTACTTATTTTTATTTATTTTTCTTTTAAATTATATATATATATATATATATATATATATATATATATATATATATATATATATATATATATATATATATATATATATATATATATATATATATATATATATATATATATATATATATATATATATAAAAAAAAAAAACCTGTTCAATACGTAAAAATGAAGTACAATATCAATGGTGAATAAACAATTTTAAAGCTTAGAAAGTAAGTGTAAAAAGTGTAATAAAAAAAAGTTCTTGGAGTTTTGTAGAATCTAACTCGGGTCTTATAATTGGGGAATAAGGTTACCCGATGTAATCAATGCAAATGACAGTTACAAATCAATTACAAATGTCAGTAAAAAAAATAGATTTAAAAATATAGCATATTAAACAGGTTTTTTAAAAATAATAATTTATTTTCAATTGATGTTGATGAGTTTTTTTAATTAATTTTAGACAAAAATCGGCAATTGGTCCGATAAGTGAAAAATCACCTGACAAATATACTTAAAATTAATAATATATACTTACTTAAATACTTTATAGCCATTTTCTCTATTCACAATCACAAGAGAGACACTACTTAGCCTATGAAAATAATTTTTTTCTTTTTAAAACTCGCAAATCATTAAAAAGCTTTAGGAAAAGGCCGAAACAAACGGTACACGACAAGAAACAATAAGTTTTTCTTCTTGTTACGTCAAATTTGAAAGTTCGCCTAACCTCGAAACCCAAACGTCATTCGGCTACTTACTTTTTTCTTTTAACTGCCTTTATCCATTTTGCCCTTTTTTTAGCAGTTGGAAATGTATAAAATTTGCAGTAATTATTTCTGCCACTATTCTGACATTTAAGCACACAAAAACTATTATGCACCATTTTTATTAATTTTATCTAATAGTTTACATTTGAATTAAGCATGATTTATCGAAAAATTTGACCACAGCGAACGCTGCAATCAATTCAGCTGACCCCACCATATACTTCGCACCTTGCCAATACTAGTTTTCATTTAAAATGATCCAATACAGTATTTCTATATATGCAAAACTTTGAAATCTGACTCTTTCGATTATATTGGAGCTGTCGGATTTTAAAAAATATTTATGTTTCCAACTAATCTTAGTACGAGACGATTTTTTTTTTTTGGTTATATAGTAAAACTTGTCTATAAAGGCCACCATAAAATTAAGAATAATTGGCCTTTATAAAAGGGTGGCCAGTATTGCCAAGTAATAGTTGTTCAACCATTCGAGGCTACAAAATTTTTCACTCATAAATTGCTTGCTGCCTCAAGTGCTTTTTATTAAATCAACGGTCCAGATATTGAAACATTTTTATCTCTTGCTTTGCAGAATCAATTGTGGAAGACTTGATCTACTGCAGATCCTCCCGACTTTGTTAATTTCCTCTTTTATTTTAAGTTAACACATTCTTTAAACATTCGTTTTAATTCAGCTTTATTTCTGATGATAATATCTATTTGGTATTTTCCAACCGCAAACTTTTCAGCCAGTTTTCGCGATCACAAAATTTTTAAAAATATGTTGTTTTAAATAACTTTTAAACGGCTGTACCGACCAATTTCAAAGATTAATCAGCTTTTAACCTAAAAAAAACGCGTCCATTGCCCCCACACATGTCAAATTGGTGGTTGATTCTTTTGAGAGATATCGTAGTCGAAAATTTTTGAAAAAAGTGTTTTTTTATATTTTAACCACTTTAAACCTTTTAGAAATTCGGGGCAAATTCGGGGGTCTTTCTGGTTCATCCAGAAAGTTCCCCGTGAAAATAAAAAGCATCGGTCGCCCCCAAGACTATAGATCAGTGTTTCCCAAACTTATCTAAAGCGCGACCCCTTTTTGTTAAAAAAATTGTTCACGACCCCCTACTTATCACCCAAACCAAAATAGCGACAAAATAGCGTGCCTAATTTACAACTGATGGTTTCTCAAATTTTATTTTACTTTACTGTTTAAGTTTAAACTAAATACATTTAAAAAATTCAACAATTATTTTAATAATTGCGATCTGTTCCACTAGTAAACTAGTAGTACTTCTGCCAGACTAGCATTTACAATAAAAATAAATAATAAAAAGTCGACTGCACATTGTACACCGCGACATCTTTGTTTGTGTCTACATCGCAATACTTTTCCATGATATTCGAAGGCTCTACTCATTATTCGCTAGTAGATGGCACTCTGGAACGTTCTCGTAGCCTCGTTTCGGCTTTATATAAGCGGCGATGTGCAATGAGACCTCAGTTCGAAACAGGGGTTGTGGCGAATGCAGCGGTATTAGTAATGAGTAAATATTTTGAGACTTACGTATTTCCCGTTTACGTATTTACGTCTACGATAAATTACAAATTATGGATAAGTTTTTAAAAAGAAGTTCAGAACCATCTACGTCTGAAAGTGGCAGTAATAAAAGAAAAACAGACTTTACAGTGATGATTATCTTAAATATGGTTTACCATTATTTCCAATAAACCACAATGTGTTATTTGTGGAGAAGTATTGTCAAACGAAAGCATGAAGCCATCAAAGTACTTGACATTTAAATAGCAAACATCCAGATAAAAAGGACAAACCGAATTCTTTGAAAGAAAGCTGAACGTCCTTCCAAACAGCAAGATACTTTTCAATTGGCAACCACTAATAACGAAAAAGCATTATTAGCAAGTTATAAAGTTGCTTATCGCGTTGCCAAAACTAGTAATCCGCACACAATTGCTGAAAATCTGATTTTGCCAGCAGCTTTTTGAAATGGTACATATAATGATCGGTGAAAAAGAGCTGCAAAGTTAAAAACAATACCTCTGTCAAATAATACTATCCAAAGAAGAATTAGTGATATGGCAGAAGATATTCAAGCGCAAGTTGTGGAAAATCTTAATAAATGCACGTACTTCTCTCTTCAAATGGACGAATCCACGTTTGTAAGATATGATACAAATAATGGCATTCAAGAAGATATTTTATTTTGTTCCCCATTGGAGAACAATACCACTGGAAAATGTTTATTCGACAGTTTTGTGAAACGCACAAGTAAATATGTTATTGACTGGGGAAAATGTATTGCTATATGCACGGATGGCGCTAAAGCTATGACAGGACATCAATCTGGTCTTGTCGTCAGATTACAAGAAATAATGCCTAATGCCACATGGAGACATTGTTTTTTACATCGAGAAGCTCTGGCGTCAAAAGCTTTACCTCCTGAAATGGACTGTGTTATGCAAACCATCATTAAAGTTGTAAATTCCATTAAAGGAAAAGCTTTACAGACCCGTATTTTTCGAAAAATCTGCGAAGACATGGTCTATATTTCAAAATCTTCTTTATCACACAAGTAAGGTGGCTTTCAAGGGGCAACGTCTTAACAAGAGTATTTCACTTAAGAGCAGAGCTTTTAATGTATTTGAAAGATGAGAAGTCCCCATATGAAAATCAATTTTCCGATCCTATTTGCTTTTGAAACAGGTTTCCTTGCTGATATTTTCGAACAATTAAATATTTTGAACAGTAATTTGCAAGGTCGCGACATTAATATAATTACAGCCAAGATAAAATTAAGGGGGTTTTTAAGAAAAATCGATTTATGGTCAACTTCACTTGGCAAAAAGCAGCTCGATTCATTCCAGTGCATTCACGAAATTATAGAAAATGTATGTTACAATGCTACAAATTTTGAACAAGTTTTTGCAGGCATGCAAGTTACTTTGCTTAATTTAAAACAAAAAACTCTGTGATTATTTCCCGAAGAAATTCAAAACAGTTACGACAGTTGCAGATGGATACTGAATCCGCTTTTGCCGATTCCTTTCAACATGCTGAAATACCAATAAACATGAAAGAACAACTTATTGAAATATCAATGATGGAATGTTCAAGCTGCAATTTTTTCCCAGAACCCGGACGAATTTTGGACCAAAAAGATGCAGGAATACCCTCAGTTGGCGAATGAAGCTGTAAAATGTTTGGTTCCATTTGTAACATCATATTTATGTGAGTTAAGTTTCTCGTCTATGACTGCCATTAAAACAAAAGTGAGAAATCGTCTCGTACTTGAAAACGATATAATTGTGTGTGTCTCAAATACACAGACTAGATTTGAAAGACTAGTTTCAAAAAAACAGGCGCATGGGTCTCATTAACATTGTAATATTTGACTTTATTTTTTTCTTTTATTTTTAAGGACTTTTTAAGAACTTTTAATATTTAGTTTTTATGTTTCGTTTGATAATTAATTGTTAATTTTTATTTACGGCTTTATTAAAATAAAAATACATGATTTAACTAAGTAGTGTTTTTGTCTTATTTTGGAAATTTCCGGCGACCCCCCTAGTACCTCATTGCGACCCCCCAGGGGGTCGCGACCCACACTTTGGGAAACACTGATAGATCATTATACTCATATTTTTGGGGTCTTTCACCGGCTTCAGTGTAACGATGTACTCTTTCTCAGTGATAGAAAACAAAGTTATCTATTTTATTTTTTAGGTTAAAGTGCTTTGTATATTAACTTCTAAAACTAAAATCAACCTTAGTTTGCCATAATCAAAGTCATAAAAAATATTTTTACAAGGTAAAATTGAATTATAGCGAGTTTCTGCGACAAAACTTGCGGCCCGTCGAGCCCATAAAACAAAATACGTCGCAAAGTAAAGCAATAAATAGTATTCGTTCCATGTTTGGCCCTTTTTTGTTTGGACATATTTCTAAACGATAAGCAGCACACAAAAGCACACAATCGAAGCTGCAATATCGGTAGGCAATCTGGGCAGCAGGACCACCAGCAGGAACTAACAGGAAAGGGAAAGCAAAACCCTGCACGCCAACCGAGTCTCATGAATATGTATTAAGGCTCAATTGCAAACAGAAGGAAAGTTTTTCTATGGATTTTTTCTTTGAATGGAAAAACGAGAATTGATAGTCGTGTGTGTAACATACGCAAGATGATATATTTATTTACAAAAAATAAAAATATCAAAATACGTTTAATTTAGTATTTATATAAAATTTAATATAATACATAAAATTACCTTGTAGTAAACAGTGTGTCAGATAAAAGACTGCATAAGATTGTTTTTTTTTTATTAATAGTTTTATTATTATTATTTAGATATGGCATTTGCCTTTGGGGAAATCCTTATTGTACTTGAATTTTTTCGGATATACTTCGTTTCACGAAGGTTTGTACTTTCGTCATCAATGACGTCATTACTTGGAAAAAGTGGTTGTCGTAGCTAATTCATATAAATTCAATGCTGTTCACATTTTTAAGTCAGGCAATATTGATGCAAGTACGTTTAAATGCGTTCTTTAGAGCACGTTCAGAATGGTTTTCTAATAAAAATTTTAATTCATCATGATCCGATTGCACCAATAAAATTTTTAATTTTCAAGGTAAAGCTAAGCTTAAATCAAAAATTGATTGACCAGAGTTATCGGCGGATTCAAGATTCTCTTTATCTCACCCAAAAAATATCTAGACTTAACGTTATTCTTGTCTCAATTTTGTTTTTTTTTTGTGTTTCTATGATGAAAGACCATCGAAACCCCGATGTTTTAGAAAATTGGTGTTTTAATCGGCATAATGGAACAAGTAATTATCCGAATACAACATTTTTAAGATTTAATTTTTTTGAGCCAACAGTGTTAATTAAGCCTTATAAAAAACCCGAAAGAAATACCTGCGATATAACGATTTGCAGTTATTTTAAACTCTTTCCGATTTTCGCTAAAATAAAGACGGTCTATAAATTGGTTTATTTTTATAATATTCTTGTACCGTGCTATCTTATACCTTACTAGCAACAAACGTTTTCAAAGAAATATAGTCATAATTTACATTTTAATATGAAAATAACAAACCACAAGAATAAACAAATCTACTTACTCTAAAACTGCAGTAAGTAGTAACAGGTTAATTCCTGCACTCTCTCCTGTGTTAAATAGTCAATAAGGTTTAAAACATATTTTGTTCACCTTCTGAATACGTCGAGGCATTTTACACAATAAAAAAACGAAAATAAAAATAAAATCTGACCTTACTTTTGACAAAACAATTTTTTTGACAAGTTTGAAAAATGACATAATTTTATAACCCATATTTTAGGATATTATTATTGTAGCTTTAAAAAATCAGATCCTGAACGGCAGCCATTTTGATTTTAAGAAACGACCAACCTTTTTGACGTCATTAATTTGTTTCAGTCTGTTTTTGACCTTTTTAATTTGTTAAAAAAGGTAAGGAAATTGATGACGAAAGTACAAACCTTCGTGAAACGAAGTATATGTAGTTCGGTCAAAAAGACCAAAAAAACGTATTTCTTAGCTGTTAACAATTGACATACCAAAGGTGCGTTCGATTTGTATATTCAATTTGCGCATTTGTTCACACCGTAAGAAATTTTCGCTCCGAACCCGTTGGACATGGATTGTCAAATGCTTTTATAAATGTTTCATTTATATTTTTTCACAAATATATTTCTTTATAATTTGGATTTTTTCATAAACTGTAAAGGCTCTACTTTCTGTAGTTTTGAGAAAACCCAAAAGTTTTTTTAACAATATAAAATTTAATTTATTTAAAAAAATCTCAAAAAGCTTATCATTCTAAATTTATTGGCGTTTTTTGAGCTAGAGAAACAACAAGAAGCTGCAGGAATTGCCTTGAACCTTTAAAATTTGGTGGAAAGGACAGCTGCCCCAACGAAAGTAAGTAAAGGAGCGATATTTAATTTTAAAAAAATGGACTAAAATGGGACAAAAGCTAAAATTATCATCAACAAGGGCAAAAGGATATTTCAAAAGATGTTGATTGCAATTCAATGCAATATAAAGCAATGGTAACAATAGGAAACTTACTGTGTGGCAAAGTGATTAAACTAAATTTAAATAAATAAATAAACAATTTTTAAATAAAATATTACATGATATAAATCAAAAATCGTCAAGGTCAGATAGCAAATCGTCGCTCTCATCTTCGTCATCCGAATCAGTCATTATATATGAAGCATCGCATATTCTGATTACTTCCCAAGCTTCTAGGATCTCTTTTTCTGCCAATTCTCAGCGGTTATTTTGCCAAATACCTTTTACCACGTTGCCAACACTTCAGAAGAGGTTTCTTTTAAGGCAGAAATATATTGGTCATATTTTCTTTTGCACTCTGACCAAACCATTTCGATTGGATTATATTGACAATGGTACGGTGGGAGGCAAAGAACTTTATGACCAAAAGGTTTCACATATTCGTCAAGGAAATATTTTTTTTCTAAACTTCGTTTTTTTTCTACCAAATCCCAGAGTTGGTCTTTCATAGCTGTCTCAAGAAAGGCAATATTTTTTTCGGAAAGCTACGGAAATAATCTTTTTTTGGTCCAAGATTTGCGGGGTATGTCTTCTACCAACCCGGAGTGGTAGCTAGCGCTGTCCATGATAATTAATGATTTGGGCGGCAAATTTGGAACAACTTATTTAAACCATTTTTCGAAATTTTGGCGGTTCATGCTATCATAGTAGTCGCCACTCTTTGTACCACTTTTAAAGACTAAACTAGCTCCCTTGATAAATCCGTTTTTATTGCCGGCGTTGACGACTATATATCTATAACCTAAAAAAATTAACGGTTTTAACATCGGCGCAAAAGGAAAATAAATGTTTTTATAGTATTAATTTACATGTCTAGTATAAAATTAGAAACATATATTTATTTCATCTCATCAAGAATCCAAATCCCAAGGCAATTCTCAAATAAAACCCTAGCACATTATTCAAAACAGAAAAAATGTTAGGGCGCCTACCAATGGTTTCTTTTTGAATAAAAGCAACTTCACTGCTTTTTAAAGAGCTTGTGGCTTTGGTATCATTCTGCCACGTATTTCTAAAAGATCCTTTACTGAATATCCATGTTTCATCAAGAAATACTGAAGTACGACCGTTTTGAAGTAGACTCATATTTTTTGTGTATTCTCTCAAAAATTTAATTATTTTATTAAAAACATCTGGTAAATCCATGAGTATACTTTCGGTTCGGTCCACTGAAAGCCAATTTCTTTTACCCATTTTCGCAAAAAACTAATGGAGAAGTTAAAATGATTGCTTATTTCATCATTTAATTTTTAATGGAGATATTTTATGGTAATATGCTCTTTAAGTGCATACATGCGATAAATGGTATTCCGGATCTTGCTTTTTAAGTAGTCAGTAATTTTGATATGCTCTTTATTTCTTGTTGATGATATTTCTTTAAAACTTTTGTCGATTTTAGTCCATATTTTTTTAAAAATTAAATATTGCTCTTGAATTCACTTTTGTTGCGGCAGCTGTTCTTTTCACCACATTTTGAAAGTTAAGACAATTTCTGCAGCTTCTCGTTGCTTCTCTGGCTCAAAAAAAAGCCAATAAATTTAGAACAATGAGCTGGCTTTGCTCGTTTAGTCGCTTGTTTCCTTTTTTTTTTTTTTTGACGCACGCAGATATTTTTTTTTTTGACAATGCCAAATTTTAAACTTGGGAATTTTTCATTAATGTGACAAGTAACAGTTGAAATAAGAAAACACATGACTTTTTTTGGTAAATTTATTGTTTCTCTCTGCAAAAGTGTATCAGTGAAGGATGCAAAAAAATGTCGGAATTGCATATCCGAAAAAATTCAACTATAGTATTTATAGAGTTCAGTGTTTTTATTGCAAATAAAGAGCAGTTCGATATATTTGTAAAGCTAAGTTCAAAGACTCATTTAAACCGTTATTTACACCAAAAAGAATTTTAACACTTATTTTTAGCTGTATTTTAGAAACAGTTTTTTTAATATACAAAAAATATTGGTTAAATATTATTAAGAATTCTTCGCACAATACTAGACAAAATTTCCAACTTATCTTCCAAATCCATGTTTTGCTTTGATAAAAAAAAACTCTTTAATTTATGACTTAAAAATAGTTATTTATGATGTAAGTGTTAAAAGTACAATTTTAAGGAACGAATGTGAAAGTTTGCAGAATAAGCGAAGCGAGTTCTGCAACTCACATGAGTTCCTTAAAACGTACACAAATATCATACAATATACTTTCTACAAACGCAATAATGCAGTTAAAAATCAAATTATTTAAAAATTGAAAGATATAGTTTAACATAGCATTGTATATAAAAATTATTGGAGTTGGCATTTATTGATGAATTCTAACAACCGTTGTTGATGCTGGTTGGTTGCTGCATGTTTACTTCAAATTTGATACATCGTGTCAGTTTTAGCTCATTTTAGTTTTTACTTAAAATGGGAAAAATGTAGAAAAAAGTATTGGTTGTATCCATTTAAAAAAGTAGGTGAAGCGGCTAGTAGAGCATCACTGGATTTACTGCCCAGAAAATCTCGTATACAATATAAGATTGCCTACAATAAGTTTATGAATTGGTGTAAGGAGAAAGGTGTTGCTGAAAAATATACCGAAAATATATTCCTTGCGTATTTTGAGGAAAAAGCGAAGATTTAGAAAGCATCATCGTTATGGTCGACTTATTCAAAGATTAAAGCTAAGCTACGCATAACCAATGACGTGGATACAGTATTTTTTTAAGCTTATCGCTTATTTAAAGCGTTAAGGAGAGGGATACCAGCCCAAAAAATCAAAGGTTTTGAGCAAAGCGTAAAATGACCAGTTTCTAAACTATGCACCTGAAGGTATTTACCTTCTGATAAAAGTAGTTACCATTTTGGGAATTTTTGGTGCCTGTCTCAGGGAGAAGCTTTGTCAGTTCACTCTTGACGACTGGGAAGATATGAGCACTTCGTCCAGCAAATGTAGGACATCGGAGACTTTTCCTAAATTTGGCAAAGGGTAAATGTACCAGAAATCCAGTGGAAATTAACTTTTTTCGAAAAATCCCTGCTGCTAAAGCAAGATTTCCGCAGCTTCCAAATCCGATCCTCTATACTGGGCATTGTTTTCGCCCTTCTTTAGCGAGTTTACTTGACGATGCTAAAGCAAATTTCACGACAATTAAGAGGCATGGGGGTAGAAAATCCTCTACCGTTGCTGAAGAATACATTGAAAATTCTTTAAAAATTAGAACTCTATTGCCAGAAAACTACTTACAGTGAAAACAAGAGCAGCAGATCGTGCCTCAACGCTGACTGGGAATGCGGTTTTTCTTTGTGTAATCCACCTCAACTACGGAGAATGCTAGAAGTATGAAAGGAATTGGGTTTTTAAGTTGTTTAAATTGTACAATTAATATAAATGTTAGTAAATAAATAAACGTTAACTTTACCTTTTAAAATCAGACATTTCACTTTTAACCCTGCTGCTTTAAAATGCTACTTTAAAGCACTAGTACTTTAAGGCATCTAGATAGTGTTAAAAATTATTTTTTCCTACGAGCGTGCGGAAAAGTCCACTTTTCCGCACGCATTTGAGTGCGCAAAGTTGCACTTTTCCACACGGCGTGCGGAAAAGTGAACTTTTCTGCAAGCCGTGCGGAAAAGTAAAACTACTCTAAAATCTTACAGGTATTTTAGTAATTGTAGGCTATTTCATGCAATATACGAAGCCATTGCAAGTTTTAGTTTATTCTCTTTTTTGTTTGTTACTTCGTAATTTTCAATATTTCAACTAAAACACAAAAAAAACATTTTTTTAATTACCCCGTATAATAATAATAAATGATTATGACAAGTCAAGCAACAATATGTAATCTTGGTGATTTTAACACATGTCAGATTTTTTCTTCGTTTCCATATGAACAAGCAATTGACAAATGAATTTCAATACAAACAAGCATTTTTAATGAAAAGGCGTCATAGTATCTTTTTTTAATTAAATAAAAATCCGACAAAATTAATTATTTAAAATAAGTAGTTCCGATGAAGAGCTACCAGATTCTATCCTGGATGCAGCAAATACCGTAAGTTTGAATTTATTACCAGCAAAGAAGAAGTTTCAAGATTCATGAAAAAAGCACCTGATAATATTTACCTTCTAATTAAAGTTGCTACAATTTTTGGATTAGGTGCTTGTAGGAGAGATAAACTTACAAAAATAATGATTGATGACATACAGGATTTAATAGTGGAGAAAATTCCTGACAGTAAAAATAACACTTCCAGAATCTTTGTAGTGTCCGATGAAACAAATAACGGACTTTTGCAATTGTACCGTAAATATGCAAATTTGCGAAAACCACATACCCTACACAGACGTTTTTTTGTCCAGTATAAACAAGGAGCATGCAGTACGCAATGTGTGGGAATAAATTCAATAAGTAAAATGCCTTCAGAAATTGCTGCATACCTAAAATTAAAAAATCCAGAAGAGTACACTGGACATAGTTTTCGTCGATCCTCTGCGACTATGTTAGCGGATTCTGGAGAAGGAATTACCAATGTCAAGCGACTTGGGGGCTGGAAATCAACGGCTGTAGCTGAGAGCTACATTGATGAATCCACAAATCAGGAAAAGGATATGTCGAATAAAATATTGACCATGAACAACTCCCCTCCTGAACTAAGTCAACCTTCATCAAGCCGTACAATAAGCGCTTCCATAAGCCACCCGCTAAATGAAATTACAGGTTCTGCAATTAATTTACAATATGCTAATACCTGTTCTTTTGTTGTAAATGTTATCAACAAATAATTCCCATTTATAAATATGTTGTAGTAGTTCTTTCATAATTTAAAAAATAACCATTGCTTTAATATTGGTATTATCTGACGCTCGTAGGAAAAATTTTGTTCCTAACACGTGCGCAAAGTGTCTTTTCCGCATTTGACTGCTTGCCTGAACTTCGCTTCGCGTGCGGCGCGACGGCAGTCACGTGCGGAGAAGTATCACTTTGCGCACTTGTTAGGAAAATAACTATTTTTACACGTAGTATTAAAAATATAGGTTTTTAAAAATTCATATTGTCTGTCAAAAACTCATTGTTAGGAAAGGCTTATTCTGTATTGCCTGAATATATTGAAGATAATTAGGAATAGATTTATTTCTGAGAGCCATTATATTGCTTTTTTTCCGCATAAAATCATATAATTTATTATTATTCTTTGTTATTATCATAGGTTTATTTTATTCTGCTTTGTCAAAAAGATGAATAATCTTATATAAAAATAAAGCAATATTATTATTGATAATTTGGCATAACAAATTAATTTTGGGATTTGATGGGGAAGAAAAAAATATTTAAGTGATTAATAAATATTACATATTTTTAACTTTTCACTTTCCATTACTCATATGCTTAACAATAGAAAAAAAAACACTACTTTGTATCTATGGCCTGACTATGATCTTAAAAGATAACAACTATTTTTAATAACATTTAAAACAGAACAAAAATTAAATAAACGTTTGATTTTTTCTTTCAGGGACAAAACAACGTTCAAGCAAAAACTCGGACAGCAGGACTGTGTAATTAATATTACGGCAGGAAAGGGAAAGCGGCGTCCTGCACGGCATCGAGCCAGCCTCATGAATATGTATCGCGGCGCGCGTGTGACTCAGCCCCATCTGCGACGAGATTCCAGGGATACTATCGATATGATGGATTTGGGGTTGAAAGCACCCCATTATAGCGCCGATATTAGACCAGACATAACAGAAAGGATTTTTGCTGAAGCTGGTAGATTGTATTTACAGAGTGTTTGTTGAACTTTTGTGTTTAGATTTTGATAAGACTATAAGATACAGAGTTAGTTAAGTTTTCTTATTTATTTTCTTATTAATTTTAATTATAAACTACAGTATGGAATATTTAAGATTTATTATTATTCAGAATTTTACTTAATATTTTTAAGCCTCTTAAACCTCTAAGACAAAATGTGGTATACGAGATGCCAAAATAAAAAAAAAGTAATAAGTTCAGAATCGCCCAACCAGGGCTGAACAGGGTGCATTTGTAGATTTTATGTATTTCTTTATGCATTTCTTATGTGAAATCCTTAAAAAACACTTAAGAATATAATTTAAATAAAACCAAAAGAGATAAGACATAAAACAGGGTTCCACATAATAGACTACCCATTATAATTACTTAGTTAAATTGTTAAAACCTAATAAAACTAACATTTTATTACACTTAATAACAATTCACTCTTTGGAATTTACTATAATATACGACTTAGCCTAAACTTTTGAAAATTACGTCTTTTAAGTAAATGCCATTAACTTCAATGCACTTTTCGAGATTTGACAAGAAATGATTTATGACACGATAAAGGAAAACTTGATCTATTTACCGGACTTCTTTAGGAATATGGACTTTAACATCTTGGATGTTTTCTGGACGAGTTGCAAAAATCTTTGACTTCAAGTAGCCCTACAGAAAAAAGTCTGGTGCAGTTAAGTCCGGCCAAAGCCAATTTAAATCCCCAAATAGTGAAATAAGTCGACCATTAAACACTTCTCGCAGAACTCTTTTAGAGTTTTTAGAGGTATGAACTGTCGCTTTATCTTCTTCTATTAAGTTACTTTTTATGTTTTTACGCAAAAAAACTTATTTTGAACTGAATAATCCATGATAATTAAAACTAAACATTAAATTATGTGTTCAAACTTTATGATGCTTTATTAGAAAAATGACCTTTTACGAAAATCAATTTTTCCTAGTTTTGTGACAGGTGCCTATTCGATTAAAAATTTGTTGATTTAAATCTTAAAGGCCATAGAAGAAAATAATATAAAAAACATACTGACTTATCTTATATAGAATTTATTTCAATATCAAAATAGGTAGTCTGTTATGGAGAACCCTGTTTTAACATTTTTCTAAAAGAATACCTCATAAAAAAGGTAATAAAAACCTGAAGTGCCAAAATACAAATATTTAATAATATATCAACATCTAGTCATTAGTGTTAAAATGACATATTCCTTAAAAAAATATTTTAAATCTTAAAATTGGGTAAAATTTTACTTATCGAACAATCAGCGTTAGATTTCGATAGGTTTTTTGCATGCAGGGTTTTTTTGGGGCTCTGGGACAATATCTGTTTATTGAGTTATAAGGGCTTCAAGTGGACTAACCTTAAAATGGACAATACTATTATTTTTTTCCTTTTTAAAACTGATTTCCATCAAATGGAGACATACACTAATTGGGCACATACATATTAAACAAATACACTAAAATTTACAATTATTTATTTTTTTTAGTAAAAAATACCTTAAATGAATTCAGTTTTTTAGTTTAAATAACAATAAATAAACTTACAACGTAAAGCAAACTGGATTCATTTTAGGTGATTTTTACTAAAAATACACAATAATGTAAATTTTGGTGTATTTTGTTTAATATACAGGGTGTCCTAAAAGTAATGGGACACAGAGCAACCGCAGATTCATTAGGTCGAAATAATGCAATTTACGTAAACTTGCCTTATCCGAAAGTTAATAATAACAAAGATACAGGGTGTTAAACTTTTAATTTTGCTTTCGTTTTTTCTTAATAATTTTTTAACCAAATGACCTAGCGGTACAAAATTTGGGATCTGAGGTTGAGGCGAGAAATTAATTTGTCCCCGCTTTTGATGTTGCTACTAGAGAGCGCTAGCTACGGCCTACCTCACTTGTTTTATATGTCGTAACTTTTTTAATGCTTAGAATATGACCGTTTAAAATAAGTTAATTAATCCATTTGCATCAAAATGTGTTTAGTCCTAACGTTCTGAGATAAACGCACTTTGAGGATCTTGCTTTTTTTATGGAAAATGAATTTGGTCAATTCAAACTTATAGTGTGTTTAACACGTTGATCAAAGGTCTTCCAGGGTACAAAACCCGAAAACGCCTTCAACCCCCAAAATCACCCTCAAATGTCACTGGGGATTTGGGGACCTTTGAGGGTGGTTTTGGGGGGGTTGGAGGCGTTTTCGGGTTTTGTGCCCGGAAAGACCTTTGATCAGCGTGTTAAGAACTATCACTATGCAAAGTTTAAAAACAATTAGCAAAATTAATTTTCCATAAAAAAATTGCCAAATCCTTTATAGTGCGTTTATCTCGAGAACGGCTGCTCCTAGAGACCTAAATAAAGTATACATTGTGGATGCAAATGGATTAATAGTAACTTATTTTTTAATAAACAGTGAGGTAGGCTGTAGCTAGCGCCCTCTAGTAGAAACATCAAAAGCGTGGACGAATTTAAATTTTTCGCCTCAGAAAACCTTCAGATCCCAAATTTTGTACCGCTAGGTCATTTGGTTAAAGAATTATTAAGAAAAAACGAAAGCAAAATTAAAAGTTTAACACCCTGTATCTTTGTTATTATCAACTTTCGGATAAGGCAAGTTTACGTAAATTGCATTATTTCGACCTAAGGAATCTGCGGTTGCTCTGTGTCCCATTACTTTTGGGACACCCTGTATAAGTGCCTGATTAGTGCCTGTTGCATTTGATGGTAATCAGTTTCAAGAAGAGAAAATTTTGGGGCTAGTTCACTAAGAGGCCTTATAACGTAAAAACTAGAGGTAGCCAGAGAAAGCTGATTTAAGATTTGTGATCAGCGCCTCAAAAAAAAACCCGTATAAAGGGGGAAGTGAGGAATTGATTTCAAAAAAATAAGATATCCCATTTCTAGGTTAATTAAGGTTATTTTAAGCATATTTTAAAAAAATACAAAGATTTAGCATCACAAGTTTTGAGAATATGTTAATTTTAGGTCCGTTTTTCGGATACTCCAAGTATTGTTCCGATTTTTTTTTTTTTAATTTTTAGGTTGTTTCTCTTGATCTTAAAAATAACATATTTAAATTTAAAAAAAACATCCAAAAACTAAAACCCTGTACTAAGGATGCCGACTTATTTGTTTAAGAGTTTATAACACTTAACACTAAATGAGGCTCCGGTGCGGTGTTAAAATCTATGACGCTGGATTCTATGGTATAATTCGTATTGTAGTTACCATTTGTAAGTAAAAAACTGAAGATGATCCGGATTCGTAATCCGATAAATAGAAATCGATTGCCTTACTTAAAAAAAAAGAAATCAATATTTGTCTAGGTAACCTAATTCCCTTATAAGGATCTAAATATGTAAATCAATTCCTTTTTTGAAATTCCAGCTCTATCGCAAATGACTACCAAGACATCCTCTATGGCCCAAGAACGCCAACAACTTATAAATGTAGCATTCAAAGGACTCTGGCACCGTGCAAAATGATTCCGACTCAAATTTTTCCAGTTAAACAACTAACCACAGCACAAAACAAAATACGTTTTCAATTTGTTTCCCCTTTTTTAATATAAAATCAGTATGAAAGTCCTAATTTCTTACCTAGTGTTGTATTTAATAATATGATCATTGGGCCTATAGTTTATAGTGGACACTGAACCGGCAAAAATACCTAACTTCAAACTAATTCTGATAATCTCCTGGATGAACTAGCACTGGCTGTATATAAAAATATAGTATTATATTATAAAAACAGGATAAAGTTTTACCTCATAGAGTTTGTGTTGTTATCAACCTCTTAAGCCAGCGGTACCCCAATGGGCGGGAATGGAACCGCTATTTGGTGGCCGTCTGACGGCCATCAAACAAACAGCCACGTTTGAGGGACATTTAAAAACTCCATTTAATCGTAAACATGCATGAACGTTGACAAAAAGAGAAACAAAATATTGTTTATAATCTTCCTAGACCCTGAATTATTTTTAAAAATTTTGTCGAAGAAACACATTTTTTAAAACTTTTCCAAGTCGCAGACGAACGAAAATTTTCTAGAGAAATAAGTGGCTGATGAAAAATGTCTGGACATTAATTTAAGGACGCCGAGGATTCGGTAAGAAAATTTCACACCAAAATGTTTTTTAAAAATAATAATAAAAAAATCTGACATGAGAAGTCAAAAAAAATCCACTTATTAATTTTATTTGTCTAACAGGCAGATGGATAAAAAGTTTTAAAAAAGTAAAAGGTTGCTATGGTTAGTCTAGTTGTAAAACACAGGAGAGAATGTCCGCCTTTTTATGAGCAAATCGTTGAAACATTGTCTTCCGTAGTTTTTTGAAAGTGTTAGAAAATGTTATGGTTTTCATAACACTAAAATCTTGAACTTCCATTGTCTTTATTTGTTAGTTGATACACAACGTTTCGGTAAGTGATGCATCTCCAACCGTTTTCAAGTGACAAATAAAAACTATTCATAAAAGCTACGACTTATATTCTATCCGTTGTTCACCGAAGCCTGACAGATTTTTTACGGTTCATCAACGGCTGCAGATAATCGGAATATCGACACTAGGTTTGCTAAATACATTTTGGTTATTTGCAATTATTACAGCTTCTTTAAATTTTCTTTTCTTACAGTGGGTTTCTTTATGAATAATTTTTGCTTCCAACCATCGTATGCGGTGTTGTTTTGACCATGCGTGTTCGGCAATCCCTGATTTCGACGTTTCACCTCGTTCGGTAGTTTTTTGTGTTCTCTAACTTTAATTTCACGCGTCTTTTGTTTCCCGATGTATACCTTGCCATATTCAGAGGGAATTTGGTAGATACAGTCATTTTTTTAAACATTGTTGTCCGGTCTCGTCTTAGTAAGAATACTCCTTAGAGTGGTTTGGGATTTAAATGCTGTTTTAATATGATTCTTATTCGCTATTCTGCGGATCTCTTCCAAAGTGCCTTTAATATACCGAATAGTCATAAATATTTAGTCCTGTGAAGTCTTGTTTAAATTAAAGTTTTTGTCTTATCTTGATATTTTTTGATTGTTTCCTTATCCAATTTCGGTTTGCAGGGATTCCTTACTGTTACATAAGGTCACTGCGCGGTTATATAGAGTACGTATGAGTGATTGTGATTCTGATGAAAATATTGTTCAGTGTGGATAGGTTTTCTGCATATCGAGGTTTGTATATGTCAAATATTTCGTTTGACTAAACTTTTTAAAAATAGTTTTTAGTTATCACTTAAAAAGGGTTACATCACTGACCTAAACGTTGTGTATCAATGAACAAATAGAGACAATAGAAGCCCAAGATTTTAGTGTTATTGAGAGATTGTCTTCCGTGATTTATCATTTATATTTCTAAGATAGAAGGTGCCATAGAAGACAATGTCCAAACGCGACCTGGTCAGGCATTAGATATGTAGGAAATTAAGGAAATCTTGCTACTATGATCACAAGCAAATTATACGCATCTGTAAGTTACTTAAAAATCCAACTTTATATTTCACATCCTTAAATCCAGTATCATGTTTAATTATTAAGACGGTATAATAATTCAAGTTTCGGTACCAAACAACTTTAATTCACTAAATGCAGACGTTCGCGAATTCAGCAAACTCCAAACAAACCGGCAGCGGCGGCAGCAGGAGCCGAAGCAGTAGCAGGGAGTAATTTATTAAATTAATTTCTGTAATTTATTGACATTGTATGTGGTAATTATTGCTATGCCGCTTTACTGAAATATATAATTTATGGGCATTACACATACGAGATGGAGTGGCATGGTATCTGTTATTACTGCTTCGCTGTTAAGGGCAGGTGTTTGCGGTTTTGGTAACTGACGGCTACGATTTAATTATTATCATTGTATATGTACGTTCTTTGAAGTGTAAGAATGCGATTGAAAATTATTTATTTTGGTACTAAGACTACCGCAGTTACACCTGCTGTTAGGAAGATATACAGAGTCATCCAACGAGAAATTGAACAGGGTGTCCCATTTCCGACACTTTAATAGGGTATCTCCATAATTTTTAGAGCTATCAAAGGAGTAATATTGTCGTCATATGTTCTTTTTGATACACACTTAAAATGCTAAAATCAGAATTTAAAAATTTTTGAGTCCTTAAGATATACGGGAGAAAATCTAAATATTGTCAATTTTTGAATAACCCTGTATTCTCTTAGTTAAACGGATTATAAGGCATTTATAATGTGTAATGGTTTTATTTCTGCAAAATCCTCATGAATTTTTTGATCGAGTGGTTCTTGGCTTAAGATGACCTTTGTTATATTCTACAACACTCCCCAAACAAAAAAATCTAGAGGTCTTAGATTCGGAGATTGTGGTGGCCTTAACAAAAATCCTTAAAAAATCATTACAAACAATCTTCAAAATCCAAAAGTTATTGTGGAGTGTGCTGTAGGATCATTTGTCATTATTGGTCCATATTTTTTTGAAGATGGAGATAACAGTCCTCCTACAGAGAATCCGTGCGTTACGTAAATATGCTATAAACGTTTTTTATTTCTAATTTGGACAGAACGCAAAAATCTCATTTCCAGATTGATGAGGTCCACTTATGGTCCGATTCAAAAATCGCCTTATGCTGAATAGCTGCTAAGACAGTGTAAAGTCTTCCAGCCTTATAGTTATCTGCAGAGAAGTACCTTCAACACTCACCGAATCTTGGTCATAACAAAACAAAATTTAAACTTCCAGATATCTCAATGATTGAACTAAACGACATAATGTTTAGCTTAAAAATAAAAATAGCAAAGATCATTACGGTTTAAACACTAAAGTAATAAAAAGTATTGCTCATAAAATAGTCTGTCCTTTAACAAAACTTCTAAACTTATGTATTAAAGAAGGCATATTTAATGATATTTTAAAAATTTCTAGGGTAAAACTTAATAATAATAAAAAGGAACCAAAAACAAACTTATCAAATTACAGGCCCCCTATTTCAATAGTTCAAATATTTTCTAAAATTTTTGAAAAAGCTATATTATCCAAACATTTGAAAAATTTTAATCTTCTAAATTACAGACATTTTAGTTTCAGAAATTCATGCTCAACAACAATGGCCATAAACAAACTTACAGAAATTATAAATCAGGCTTTTAATGATGGGTCTATTGCGGCAGCATGGTTTTGTGACCTGAGCACCTATCTTAACTAAAATATTATGATTTGCACGATCACGCCATTTAACTTATTAGTTCATACTTATCAAATCGTAAACAGTATGTAGACTTAAATGGTAAATACTCTGCAGTCGAAAGCATCAGGCATGGAGTACCACAGGGTTTAGTGCTGGAACCGCTTCCTTTTCTCATCTATATCAACGATGTGGAGAGGGGTGGTCCTGGTGCTAAATTCATACGTTTTGCGGATGATACAACTGTAGTATTGCAGGATAATGATTTAGATCATCTGAGAGAGAAGGTGGTGGATACACAGATGAAGCGATTGGTTTACAGCAAACCATCTAACCTTAAATAAGGCAAAAACAGAGCATATGTTTTTTACATTGAAGCCTATGGGGCATATAAACACGCTTGAATCGGTCCGTTTTCTAGGCCTCCACATCGATCCCAAATTAAGTTGGAACTCACATATTGAGTACCTATCTAAAAAACTGGCTTCCTGTGTGTATGCACTTCGAAATTTTTCACAAACAATTTCCTTAAATCTTGTACTAACAGCATATTACTCATGTTTTGAATTAAAGGCTACATGTGCATTGCTTGCTTGGGGCCATGCTCCAAATAGTAAGCGTATTTTTAGTTACAAGAATATATATATATATATATATATAAAAATATTTATTTATATAAATATATATATATTTTATTAAAAAATTTTTTAATATATATATTATATATATATATTATATATATATATATATATTATAAAGGATTATACAGGCTGATTGCAAGCCACTTTTTATGAATTAAATATACTTAATTTCCCCTTCTTATATATTTTACATTGTTTAAAAAAGGCAATAACATAAACTACAAAACATAAAGTAAAGCATTCCATCTTATGAGAAATGAAAATAATTCAAATATCACAGAATAAATAAAAAGGAAGGCATATATTATGTCCTAATTTTAAATTTTTGCCACTTTCTAAACTTACTACCTTCAAAAAATTTGTAGTAAAAAAAATATTTACTTTCAAATGTTTCTATTCACTAGAGGAAATATTACAAAACAATTTTAGTGACATGATTGCCTAATAAAAATTTTTAGGTCCATGTATAATCTCCCTTTTGTTTTTAAATGCAGTTTTTAAAATTTTAATTTTTTAAAAATTTATATGTATTTTAAATAACATATTGCAAATTGTACTCAAACCTTTGGACGTGTGTAAGCCTGATTGGGTATCTAACATTAATAAACTTTTTGTCTTTTGTCTTTGTATTTGTCATCTTCTTGGTGGAACATTTTTTTTGCCAACCGAGTTTCTCAAATCCAAACATTAACAAAGAAATTTACTGGGAATTATGTCAGATCAGTTGAGAATCCAGCTGATCATCCTTCCCGTGGAATTCCCATTTTCACACCACAAGACTGAGAAATTTGGTGGCATGGACCCATCTATTCCCGTGATCCTAATAATGTAGTTGCAGAGGAAACCCCTACAACTGACTGCCCCCTATTAGAGGAGAAGCGCAAGGTACCGTTAATAAGACTGAATCCAATGTCTTTTAGCTTTAGGTCTTTGAAAAACTTCATTCTTTTTCTAGACTTCAGCGGACAATTGCATATGTCCTACGTTTCTTCCAGAACTTAAAAATTAAAGATAACAATTTTCAAGACACTCTATCAGTCAATGAATTAATTCATTTACAAAATCATATTGTCAAAACTCTTCAATATCTGCATTTCTCTAAGGAGCTACAATGTGGAGCTTCCATTCGGAATAAAAACATTGCCAAATTAAATCTCTTCCTTCATAATCTTGAACTGATTCGAGTGGGTGGCAAACTGGCCAACGCAGATTTGCCATACGAACAAAAGCATTCAATTCTTTTGCCCTTTTATAACAAAATTGTGTCATTGATGCTAAATCATGAACCCCAAAAATTAGGACATACTGGCGCACAGAACGTGTTGTCCAGTTTCCGACTAAGATTCTGGCTTTTAAGGCCCTTCTTATTCTTAATGAGCCATACTTTATGAAGAACGTAAGCGCACTCTCTCCCATATATGTGTTGCGTACCAATTTACACAGATATGCGAGACCACCGGCTTAAGGTGCCTTCCGAAGCACATGTGAGGGGGTTTACTAGGCAGAAATACTACACAGTGGTTTGCCATCACCTTCTATAAGGTGACGAGCTATAAAAAAGTCCAATGGACAATGCGGAAATCGAACCTGCTTACGGCTGTGAGGCTCAAACTCAAACTTAAACAAGTGCTATATTGATTTTTTATATTTTACCTTTCATAACATTTACATTTATAAATACTGTATTCTTCAGGTTTTTTTGTTCAGAATCCTAAAGACAAGTCAGCCAGGTAGGCCAGAGCCAATGGTCGCTCTTTTGGAGGTAAATGCAACGATTTTGGTTGCGTAGTTATCGTTGTTTCCCATGGTGGCCTTACAGACGACTAAGCTGCTGTTTGCTGTTACTTAAAAAGTTTGTAGGTTTGATGTTTTAATGAATTATATTTACGTTATAATGACTGGTTTCTATAGGAAAAGGCAAGTGCAAAAACTCATTTGATTTTCCGGCTCAGAGGCTGGTACGCTGCCACTACAACAGCTCGCCACTTAGGCCACTTAGGCCCTTAGTAATTACTAAATAATGCGTTATTATTTCAGCAAGATAGAGCAACAGCACATACCGCTAGAGTTCTGCGAGAAGTGTATAATGAGCATTGCACGATTTTGGAATTCAAATCGGCCTTTGAGGTCTCCTGATTAAACTACAAGAGACTTTTTTCTGTGGGGCTGTTTAAAAGCGAAGGTTTTGGCAACACGTCCAAAAAACATCCAAGAACTTAAGTCCGAATTGTTGCAGAAGTACCATGAATCATTTCTTGTCCAATCTAAAAAAGCGCATTAAATATTAAAGCTAATGGCGATCACTTAAAAGATTTTTTAAAAGTTAGGATAAATAGGATAAGATCGTATGTTACCGTAAATCCCAATGAGTAGATTGTACTTAAGTATAATAAAATGTTTGTTTTATTAAATTTTAAGAATTTTGTTGAGCTATTAAAATAGGTAGTTTATTGTGGGAAACCTAGTATTACATACTATTTTTAAATCCCGGGATTGGTCCCATTACTTATGTAAACAAGTAAACAGTCTTTACATTCAAAAATATATTAAAACTTTAAATTTCATATCGTTAAAGCGAGCAAAATATATAATAATCTGGCAAATTAAGTTTATCTTCGTCTAATCTCCTTAGAAATACTACATTTGGCAACATTAGTATTGGTGCGTTGTTGCCAGTGCTAAATTATATCTGTTCTTCTATGTTTTTGATCCTTGTAATAAAAAACGACTGTTTAAATTACTACCTGATAATGGTTTAATGTTATTTGCGAACACATCCTGCTACTGCTCAAAATACGAATTCCAATTAAACCCGTCCCCGAGGAATGCGGCACGCGGGAGGTTCGAGACGGACAACTGATTGATTCGAACGAGCACATGTCCCCGGCTGACGTACCTCGTAAATTACTTCGTCCTACCTGATTTTGTCCATCAGCCAGGTTTAATCAATGAACTTATTTAGGAATTTTGTCTGACTACGGCTTGACAGTCTGATTTAATTACAGGAATTCCAACTTGAATTTATTAAGTTGGTTTTGAAACGATAATATTACCATAAACGTTACGAAAAAAGCAGAGTTCGCTAAGTGAGAATTAAACTGTGACGAAAAAAAAGTTTCTGAAGATGCATTTAAAAAAATTAATGTATATGGGTCGGCAGCTTGAATGTACAGGGGTCCCGAAAATTTTATGAACAACTTTTGGTGTTGAAATAGGTGGATTTATTCCAACTAAGTTATCTCTAATAGTTAGTTTACATAGAAACCCGATTAATGTATTTAGCTTTCGTTTTATGCAAAATATTATTTGCTCCCGTAAAAATGCAACTTTTTTGACAAAAATTAAATGTCAAATTATGCTTATGGTAAAAAATTTGATAAGATTCCTTAAACGTGTTTATGCTACCTGCATGACGTGACTCTATTATATTGTACTTTTATACCAATTATAAATTTATAAAATATTAATGAACCTTTAAAACAAACAATTATTTAAAATAATGATAATTTTTTTACTTTTCTTGCTTCCCGCGGTTAGTATGAACTTTTGCATACGGGGAGTTGATCACAAATCTGAAGTAAGTTTGTTTCGACAACGTTTCATTTTCGAGATATCGATCAATAAATATAATAATTAAATTTATTTCATTTTCACTTTCTTGCCCTTCTTTTACCACAAAATTGGTGATAAGTGCACTAAAATACTATACAAAACTTAAAATTTATCAAAAATAGTCGTGTTTTTTATTTATTTTATCAAATCTTTTAGTAAAAGTACAAAACTTCCAAAAAAGAATATCGACCATTTAAATAGAATGCTAAA
>JAHBCN010013344.1:0-24684 GCA_019359885.1 Listronotus oregonensis | reverse complement strand
TTATTTAAATGAAAAATTGAAAAAATAATTTTGTTTGCATACTGTTTCTTGTAATCTTTGCTGCATTCTAAATTTATTTCATTATCTCATTTCTGCTGCATGCTGCAAAATTTTAAATAAAAAGCTGATTTGAACACTAGCTATGTCATAAAGTTTATTAACAAAAACAATTTTAATAACGTGTATTTTCTCCTCTCGCAGCAGTGACACCTTGTAGTCTTCGTGGCATGAAATGAATAAGGTTACTTATTCTTTCTTAGGAATAGTCTCATATTCTTCAGCGCCAGTCGTAAGTCTTGCAAGGTTTGTGGTTGTACAGGACGACGACGAACGGCCCTTTTAAGTTGATCCCAAAGATATTCGATTGGGTTAAGATCCGGGCTACTTGCGGGCCATTTCAATCGTGAAAGTTTTCAAAAATTTCTTGAAGGATTACCTTAATACGGTGGGCGGTAAGAGCTCCATTTTCAATGAATACAAGATCGTGCTTCGGTAGAAATACCTGCCCAAATCATGACCGGAACCGCCAGATATAAGATTCTGACTCTTCTGATATGGTGCAGTCAGCATATTTTTTATTTCTACGTCTGTATACCAGTTCACGACCATTCGGCGACCTTAAACAAACCCTGGATACGGTGACAAAGTGATCATCAGCTGCAGTGGTCATTCTCCTTCTGCCAGAGCCTTACCGCCTAGTAAAAATTCCCGTCTGTAAATACCTATTCGAGGCATCTCGAGCTGTAGACCGCGGAAATCTCAGGCTACGGCCATCGTCCATTAAGGAAACAATTTTACCCACTTCTGCTGGAGTTAATATCATATTAACAAAAAACAAATTATAGTATTGTCACTGTTAAACATTCTGTCACAATAATTGCGTCCTTAGCCAACGTCGATAATTTTTAACCGAAAGTCTGACATACATTTTCTAAAAATTACATCGTTCTGAGAAGAAATAAGATAATGGAATAATCAAAAAACAAAATGTTTAGAATACATCAAAAATTACGAGAAACAGTGTGTAAAAAAATATCCACCCTTATTTTCCTACAGAGTGTTTGGAAATTAAGAAAAAACAACAGTTTCATTTACTTCTGTATATTATACCCTAATTAAAAAATGTTACTTTATAAAATAATTAAAAAAGAAGACAATAAATGGATCTACAAACTGATAACAAAATTATGAAAATCGGATAAAAAATAAAAAAGTTATAAAACATCAAACTTGGCCAAAATTTCAGGGTGGCGGAATTTTGTGCCGGTGAGTTATATATAACCTCTTGACCAGCAATGAAGCATTTTCTGCCTCGGATTGTAATATACTATTAAATTTAAATATACTTGTACAATGACTGGCACAAAGGCCTTGATAGGAAATCCGTTATTTCAACAACGCTATAAAACTGTAAAGAAAATACCTAAAACATTACCATTTTCCTAATGTAAATTATGTTTTTATCCGCTATTTTATTTGCATTTTCTAATAAATCATTTTCCCCATGTTGGTATTGTACCTACATTATTACTTGATACATCTAATGCATACATGCAATATCATTATCCTTTTAAATTAATTGGCTCAATACCCTCGCACAACACCTCCATTGTTATAGGTCATGTCTCGTTTATAACGTTTCATATAGGACAAGAAATAATAATAAAATCTATCAATAATAATAAGAGATAGTTAGGTGACTAAAAGTTAATCTCTCTAAAAAAACTTAACCCACTAAAAATGCATTAATTATTTTACCTACGAGTATGAAAATAAGGTGTTTCCTCAAGTGTTTTAATGAAAAAAAGTTCATATTGTAACGGTGTTACGACAAATTTAAATAGTTATGTGATAGCACCCTTACAGAATTTTATAGGATTATTCTAGTATTTTATAAAACGTAGTATACAATAATCTAGTTAATATTTCCAGAACTATATGGAACTGGTGGGTTAGTATATATAAAGACAGCTTGGTCAACCTTAGTAAGTTATAGTAAGTTAAAATCGGAAAGACTTGTGACTTGCAAAGTTGTAAATAGGGTGTTGTTGAGTTATACAGTGTTAGTAAATAGTAACAATATAAACATAAATATGTCAAAAAATGTCTTCTTTCCAAAATACAGGGTTTGAATTTCATATTTTGATTCGTTTTTTGTAATTATTGGGTAATCAAAATGCCTTTACTTGCTCAAATTTTATAAGTTTGCAACATTTATAAGAGAGCATGTTTTAGTGTAAAAAAATAATCGCATTATTTTAAAGAATATAAGCAACCTACTAATATTTTGTAATCTGTGAAAAATCTTTCTAATCCTCTGTCAGTACCTGACATAAAATGTCTCTTAGTATTTTTTTAGTTGCAGCGTATCTTACAAGACGAGGCATTTTATCGAAGTGTGTAAAAAAATAAAATTTATTACAGGTAGAATGTATACCTTTTGTTGCAGAAACAACATAAATGCTATTTTTCCATAGCCTTAAGTACGCTAACATTTTCTTCTTAATCGTAATAAAATCTATTTTTTAATCAGTAAATTTTCCCTATAATCGTAACAACACCGCCTTAATAAATTCAAATTATTCTTAAACTTCCTCTTTATCAATCTAAAAATAGCAAAACAAAGGAAAACGCACGTCGGCATGCAACGCCAATACATTAACATTCTTTCGTGAACTTGTGATGACGTAGCGAATCGACGCATCCAATAAGAGCTCCGGCCCTTCGGTCGACGCAAAAGGGTCGGGCAGTTGCGGAAAGGGTTAGAAGCGTCGAGAAAGCTTGAACTACGCGCGTAAAGATTTTAAAAGTAGTAAGACATTGGGCTCTGTCAGTAAACCATTGTCTGAAAGTTTATCTCCGTTTTCTTATGACTAGTACAGTCATCTGAGCGGTTGAAGTAGAACCCGTGGCTGAAAGGTTTTCTCTAATATTTACGACAACGTAAAAATTCTCTAGCATTCAGGGCAATTGCCAAAATTTTCTATTACGTAGTTTATAGAAAAATAGTTATTGTTTTTTATAATGTGTAGCTAGTAGAGCTATCCTAAATGTTTCTTGTTATCAATCTTAGATTGACACATTCTATGCAAAATTTAAATGCAAGGTGTAGTTAAAGTGAAATAAAAAACTGCACCAGGGCAGGCGTTAGCTGGACAAGTGTTAATAGAAGTGATTTGGTGGATAATATTGTAGGAGATTAGCTGCATAAAGGTAATATCTAAACTTGTTGGTAAGATAGTTGGTCAATAATTTGTACCGAGTGTCACAGAAGTGGCGAGTGATACCGAATGCCTCAAAAACTGTAAATAATATCTAAATTTCATTCTAAACTTCTATAGTGATAAAAAACAATTTCTAATTGTGTTGTAACGCAGATAGATTTACGCCTCATAGACTTCGGAAGCCATGATACAAGCTTTAACTTTTTCTGTCTTTTGCTCTACCGCATCATTTTTAATACATTTTTATTAAATATCTTTTATTTCCAATCTGGTCTGCAACCTAAAATCTGGTAAGAGACATGTTATGTCCTGTATTAAATAGAAATTACAAAAGGGATTTTCAAGTTTAAAAATATTAGTGGCGAGCTATCCTAAATGTTTCTCGTTATCAATCTTAGATTGACACATTCTATGCAAAGTTTAAATGCAAGGTGTAGTTAAAGTGAAATAAAAAACTGCACCAGGGCAGGCGTTAGCTGGACAAGTGTTAATATAAGTGATTTGGTGGATAATATTGTAGGAGATTAGCTGCATAAAGGTAATATCTAAACTTGTTGGTAAGATAGTTGGTCAATAATTTGTACCGAGTGTCACAGAAGTGGCGAGTGATACCGAATGCCTCAAAAACTGTAAATAATATCTAAATTTCATTCTAAACTTCTAGTGATAAAAAACAATTTCTAATTGTGTTGTAACGCAGATAGATTTACGCCTAATAGACTTCGGAAGCCATGATACAAGCTTTAACTTTTTCTGTCTTTTGCTCCACCGCATCATTTTTAATACATTTTTATTAAATATCTTTTATTTCCAATCTGGTCTGCAACCTAAAAACTGGTAAGAGACATGTTATGTCCTGTATTAAATAGGAATTACAAAAGGGATTTACAAGTTTAAAAATATTAGTGGCGTGCTTATATTAAAAAAATATATATTATTATATTCTTAACTATTGACTAAAAATTATGTACTCTTCGCTGTGTCGCTAATCCTAACCGTTTTCGGAAAAACGTCATTTTATTTACACTGATAGTCTGTTTGGTTAAACGTGAAAAAGAAAAACTTTCTCAAAATTAAACGTTTTTAACTTACAAATAAAATTCTAATTTTAGATAGCACTTTTTTTCTAAGGTTGGTTAAAGGTGAACATTTGATAGAAATACAGATCTATCTATCAGTATCTTTTATTGAAATACGCCAAATATATGACGAAATAAAGTCACGTTTTTTTTGAAAACAGTTAGGATTAGCAACATGAATGAAGAATACATAATTTTTCGTTAATAGTTAAAGGTTTGTAAAAAACTTTGTCTACTTTCTTTGATAGTAATTTGAAGAATTCTTCTTGGTATTACACCTTATTAAAATAAAATCAGAGTATACCCGGTGGCTCAATAATTATATCTCAAAAATTTAATTCCATTGGAGCTCTTTGGGAGCCTATATCTTCGAAAAAAAGCCTATACAAAAAAAGTTTATATGAACTTGTAGCATTCATTTCACGTGTTTTTTTATATTAGATAGAATTTTCACGTTTTCTTGGACACCCTGTATATTAATTACTTCTTGTAACACGTTAAACTTTTATGTCTGTGATTAAAATTTTAAGCTTTTGTTTTAACTTTACATGTTTTTTAAGTTATAACAACGAAAAATATGTGTTAAAAAAACCGGCTGATTCCTGAGACCCTTGTATACAAATGTATGCTTATAACTTATAAAAGTACAGACAAGATTAAACAAGTTGAGGAAAAAATTGGGGTAGTTATTTAAGTTGTAAAATGTATTTAAGTCTTGGTAGCGCAGATTAATGGTAAGTTAGGAATTTTATAGTATGGCTTTACTTGAAACTTCAAAAGCGTTTTTCTCAAAACTATGTTTTTCAAACTTTTCTTCATCATATCTCGAGAACGGCTTGACCGATTTACTTCAAATATATAGGGTTGACTCAGCACATATAGATGCACGAAATGATTTATTATCACCCCAAAATTTAAAATCTTTCTATTTTTTTAAACAAAAAGTTAAGAAAAAACACATTATTTTCGAAATTTTTTGTTCCGAAGTCTGTCAAAAATCAAATTTTTAAAATTTTCTTTTCATAATAGTTTATTCCATGTATTTAAATTTAAAGATTAAAATTCCGTCGATTTTTTTAGTTTCAGATTAGCCAATCAGCTGATTTCCGTGAAGGATAAATGAGGGTCCTCTTTTTCAAGACAGATGTCTTCTGAGCGCTATAACTCTTTCTTTTTTTGAATTAAATTTTAATGAATATTTGTAGCTAAAAAATTTATATATATATATATATATAATATATATATTATATATATTTATATATATATATATATATATATATATATATATATATATATATATATATAAAATATTAAATTATATAAATTATATATATAACGACGTATCTACTTTTTGAGAATGTTAAGTAGAGCGATTTTAAGTTTTTTTCAGATCTGTAATGCTTATATCTCTTAAGTTAGAAAACGGTTTGTTGCGATATTTTTTTACATAGAAGCGATAATCCTACTTGTATTAGTTATCTATTCAAAAGATTTAAAAAATTATACAAAGACAGATAAAAAATATTTTTTGGAGATACGCCATTACGTGTGTTCCAAAATTATTTTTACTTTAGATACGCCTATGAAAAAAAAAAGTCAACAAATTTTGGGCATATAAAAATTTATTATTTTATAATAATATTAAGTATATTCAAAAAAAACATAAATAATGCAATGTAAAAGCATATAATAATATTTTTTGGAGATACGTCTATGGTAAAAAAAATAAATGTCAAGAAATTTCTTACATGACCTGTCAATATTTTGCAATATTATCAAGAATATTTAAAAAAGAAATACAATTTACACCATTATTACTCTGTATTATGAGGAAGAGATATAAAAAATTGTTTGTTCTTCTTGTCGAACTACAGGTGGATTTCCCACAGTGCATAATGACAGTAGGTCTTCATATTTTTCTTTTTTTAGTTTATTGGGTCCGGAGTTTAACGGTAAAAATTTATAGTAATTTCCCTTACTTTCTTTTTCTCTATTACATGTTTTTCATATCTCTCTTGTAGCGTTGTTTCTAGTTCTTCATTTCCATCTTTATAAGTAATGCGCAAGGTGCAAAGATCTTTTTTTTGGGGAGTGAAAAGACAGATTTTTTATCTTAAAAACTCGGCGATAAGTTTGAAAGCTAGGCTTGCTGTTGTTTAGTGTTGACCATTCTTCTAAAAACATTGTGTACATTTTTTGCAGAGTTAAGTCTGGATGAAGGTACTCCCTTGTTGTGTCTCGTCTGCAATAATGAGACTTCATTTTAGGAAATCTCTCAATATGACTGTTAATGGCCGAACGAATATTTTTTTCCAAATTAAGTTCCAGTTAAGAACGTTGCCTTCCACCCCGCTGTTCCTTTTCCATGATTCCCATATCGCCTAGTTTCGCAGTTGCTGTACGGCACATTCGTTCGGAAATGCCCAATGTACCCAAAAATAATTTTTTGCAAATTATATTGCGTTTTCCATTTAATGTAAGCAAATATCTTAAAGTGTTTTGCCTTCTTGACACGGATTTTTTAGAGCTTTTTTGTTTTGTCTCTACGATTTCAAGGTGCCGTGTAATAAATTCCCGCTGGGTTTGCAAAACTGCCAAGTTATTAAAACTGTCAAAAATAGCTTGTCTCTTTTCATTGCTTACCAAAAAACATGCTCGTCCAAGTTTTGTACATACATCTTTATTGCACAGTGGCCCCAGTTTTCTTGCAGGGACGATTTTTTTAGTGACGGTGATAAAATATTCTTTTCCTAGATTTCTCATTTCCTTGGCCTGTTGTTCCAATAAAATTATAGTCGGTTTTTGATAAAACGAATAGTGTGACGAATGTATTACTTTATTAAAAAAATGTTAACCAAACTTATTACCAGAAGTAGTGTATGGTCAACCATTCGTTTCAAATATCTGTTAAATAAATATCGCAAAAAGTACGGTCCTATATCTTAGTTATATCGAAAAAAGCAAATGCAATTTTCTTAATATTCACGTTGATGTATGCCAAATGCAATTTTACATCGACCATATTATTTATATTTCTAAAAACAAGTGTTAAATCCTGCTACATAAATATGAATTGCATTGAGTTTAAGTGAAAGGCGGATACACGGGCTCCAGATAGTTGATGGATGGCATAACTAAAGTTATCTTTTACTTTGCTTTATTTTTAACATTCTCTAATAAAATAGCAAAAATGGTGTAGATGTATCAATCTTACTAAAAAAAAATCAAATCCAAAGTGTTCGTATTTGCCGTCTAACGAATCTTCTTTTATAAACTTTCCTTACTTACATGCGCAAAAAAAGTATTCCTACTCTATTTCAGGTTTCAATTAAAATAGCTCCAATTTTATGTTCAGAGTAGGTAAATAAGATTAGCAGAGCAGCAAAAATTATTTACGAAGCTTTTAAGGTTAATACTGTGGATTTTTTAAAGACTTTATTAAACAGTGCTGCGCTATATAAAAAAATTGGTCAGGATTCATTGACGAAAGTAAAAAGTAGGTAGAGATTAACCACTAATGTTTCGATTTACGAAATCGTTTCCAGCTTATTAACAACTTTTGAAATTGCAACCTGCTTATTAATACCCAGTGGCGTAGCTACGTAGCCAAGGGCCCTGGGGCAAATAGGTTTCAGCTGGGGCCCTATCTATACTGGTTAAAATATGAATACTTTAAAGGTGCAGAGCTACTAAATTTTGAGCTTAAGTGGAGACAAATCGGGTGATCTCGCGGGCCATTCGATAGCACCCCTTCTTCCAATCCATCTACCAGAAAAGGTTTCATCACAAACTGCCGTACAGGTAATGCATAATGGGAAGGAGCTCCGCCTTTTCTAAAAAATCGAATGTTTTCCATGGTTACGTTGGTAGTTTTCCATAATTTCGATCGGCGCTTGGTTAACGGTATTCTAAAACAAGTCTAGGTAAGTATCTCCATTTAAATTTCCCGGTAAAAAGAATGGTCCAATTATGTGATCACCGAAAATACCAGCCCAAACGTTTAATTTCTGAAGATATTGTATATGAACCTTATGGTAGATCCTTGGATTCGTATCGTACCAGTAACAACAATTATGTCGATTGACAGTGCCATTAAGGAAAAATGAACATTCGTCTGAGAAACAAACACTAAAAAGGTAGTTGGGAGTATTTAAAATTATTTCGGACATTGTTTCACAAAACTGTTTTTATATGGGTGTCATTTATCATGTTTAGGAATTCTTTGTACAGTGGTCCACGAAACTTCCGTTACATCAGAAAGTTTTCTGGTACCTATTGTAGATTTATGCTAACTTGACACAAAACAGCTACTTCTAATGCCTCATGTCTCATCAGATTTTCGATATTCCGCTTTTTATTTTCTACTGAACCAGTTTGCCGGAATTTTGCTACTAATTCTGGGATGTATCCATGATGTACGTGTCTATTTGCATGTCTCTCATTAAACAAAGTTGCCGTAACCCTTGCACATTGATTGTTTATAAAATACAATTCAATAATGTCGAATCTCTCCGCAATAGAATAAGCCATATTTTATCAGATCGAAAAAAAATAAAACCACAGAAATAACGAACTGTCCACATTAACTACTCTACTGAAGATTAACTCGAATTGTCGGATGATAAAAGAGATATAAAAACAATTTTTTGCATTTGTAAATAAGAGGTCCAGTAAATTGTTTGAAATTCCATTGCACGGCAACGCATAGCTTAAGTTTAAAAAACGAAGAGGCATTTTACAGAGAATTTATTCTTCTTTCAAAAGATGTATCACAACATACCCCTTTTCATTTGAAAAAATAAGGGAGAATGCCACCCCCGCTAAGAAGTTAAAGTTATAGTGATGGAATTAATGTGTAAATATGTCCCCCTGAAAACAAAAGTATACGAGTCCAAGGATTTTTTAAAATTTTTACATTTAAAGCCGTAAACCTTGCTGTACTGTTTTCGATGGGCCACCCTATATACTATATTACCAATAATATTCGCCACGGATTTTTTCAATGCACACCACTAGGTTAAAAAAAGAGCATGAAAAAAACTGGAAGAAGTTGGCATAAATCCATGGAAAGAACCATGCAATAAAACTTGACATTAACATTCTACAAGTAAACAAGGAAAATGGTTCCACGAAAACAAAATATTTTTAATCAGCTATTGACTTAGAAAATTCCAATGAAACCATTTTTTTAATTGACACAGATAAATATAACATATATACGACAAAACATACATATGTATATATGTAAATCATTTTATATTTAATATTGATTTACTATCTGTACTACTACTGATCATGTAAACCCATTAATATTTAAATATCTGCCCCATATGAATGTTTGCTGATCCACTTAGTGCGGAATAATTTAATTAACCTAAAATGGATAAAATAATATATTTAAAATTTAAATAAAAAATGCGTGTTGAACGTGCATCATGCGTTTCGTTTAAAGTATCCATTTATCAGAGGTTTAAGTCCCCAGCGTTACATTACAATAGTGTAATAATACTTTCTGCATTTAAATAATTTTAATTAATATTTTAACTATGCCTAAATGCCCTCTACAATTTTAAAAATATAAACTAAAGGAGAATATATACAAAAAAACTATTCAATTTGGAGAAACTAAGACCGAAATAATATATGTTTTGACAATATATGTATAGAGTGTTCGAACAATAGATGTTAAAGCCAAACTATTTATAAAGAGCGTAAAAAATATTTTTCGGAGCTTGAAAAACGTTGACAGAACTGGGAGATAAAATGAGTAAAACATCTAAAAATCCGGCACCCATGGTCCCTAGTACTTAAACTCTATACAAGCCTTCGTGGGATACCATAAGGGTAAAAAAATAAGTGCTAATTTATTATTTATTATACTTGCGTTACCTTCTAATCATAATATTCATTATTTACTAGTGAATAATGATTTCCTTATTTACTAGTTCCACTTTGATCTTTGCTTAAATATGTGAAACAATAAAGCTCCTTTAAAGCGGTTGTTCCTTTTACCCTCTTTATTTGACTAAGTCAATATCAGTTAACATTTTTTCTGATTTTCTATATTATTATCAACATAATGCCAACTAAGTATTTTTATCCGGCATCGGCAACTGAAAGTATTAAACTAAGTATTCTTATTTTTAAACATTTTTCGTTAAAAGAGGTGATTTGTCAAAAAAATATCGTTGCTCAGTTAAATTCTTAATAACTACAATATTTACTAAAAAATGGATATTTTTGAAGATTTTAAAAACGACCATAATTTATATATAATGAAGAAACGTTAATCGGTACGCCTCCACACCATAAATAGTTGCCGACAAACTCTGCTATCGGCTAAATATAAACTATAAAATCTAAGGTTTGGACGCCCTGTAGAATGACGATTGCTAAATGAGACACAAAATAAAATAAATATACACACATTTTATTTACAATAAATTTTACAAATTCTTGCGATACGCCAATGGGGCGTATCAACGATTCCAAAATAAAATTTTCCCTTGACAAATAACTTAAATTTTTGTTTACCCTTACCAATATTTAAGAAAGAAAAAAGGTTTGCAATTACTCCTTTACTAAGCACCAATTATTTATTTGTCAAGAGGTTAAAAACTTTGGTCTTACTTATTAGCAAAGGACAATTTATCAGCTGTTTAAAAATTTATTAAAAGCTTAATTTTATAAAAATGTGTAAAAGAAAAAAATACTACAAAATTTGCTCAAAAAATTGACAAAAAATCACTTTAATTTAACAAAGAAATTTATTTGACTTTCCTTAGAAAACCGAAACTCGTTAAGGAGTCTATGAGGCGTGAATCCATCGACGTTACATCACAATTAGAAATTGTTTCTTTTTATATCTATAAAAGTTAAAAGGTTTTAAATCAAAGTTAGAAATTATTTACAGTTTTTGTAACACCCGGTATTAATTATTAACAAACTATCTTATCAATAAGTTTGGATATTACCTTATCTCCCTGCCAATCTCCAAAACATACCATTCACAAATCACTTTTATTATTCATTCAAGCTAAATCCTGCCCTGTTACAATTCTTTACAGTCACCTTTAACCACTTTGCTCTACCTTTAAAATTTACTAAACATGTCAAATTAAATTCGACACTAAAGAAATACTTAAGTAGCTTTACTTAGGTCAGAAATATACACTTCGTACAAAACTTTATAATTTTACTTGGTTACAGAGAAAATATGTGATAGCCAATTTTCTTGTGCTAACACAGAGAAAGTAAGTAAATAAAGAAAACTGGCATTTCATCAAATTATTTAAATAGAACATTTCGGTTATTTGCCCGAAATGCGAAAACAAATTTTAGACACTGTTTATTTGAAGCCAAAAGCCTTACTGGCACTGTTAGCGCTTTGACCTCACGCTACCGCCGTACGACCTCCGATCCGACTCATTTTATTGGTCTATGTACATGAGGCGCGCGTGACGTACTCTCACAACGCTCCTACTCCTTTCCGCGACCGCCTCACCCTTTTGCGTCGAGCGAAGGGCTCAAGCTTTCATTGGATGCGTCGTCTCGTTACGTAATCACAGATTTCACGAAAACATGTCAATGTCTTAGCGTTGCATAGCAAAGGGCGGCTTCCTTTGTTTCTTTATTTTTAGATCGGTAAAAGAATTTTTAAGAATGATTTGAATTTAGCAAATCGGTGTTGTCACGATTAAAAAAAAATACTGTTTAAATTTAGATAAAAAATAGCTTTCAGGTTGCAAGATGTTTTTCTGCAAAAATATATTCGTACTTTTGTAGACTTAAAAAATTACCAATAGACAATTAAAATCATGAAAAGAAACGTGTCTTAAATTAAAAAATACATTAATTTTACCTGAAGGTAAAATAAATTTATGTTGCATGTGTACCTGAGATACAGATGCCACCACACACAAAAAAATATATTCTATATTTAAAACTAAAACGACTCTTGAAGGAATTTTTTTGTATCAAATGTAACTATGTTTAAGATTACATTAACAATCTTGAGACAAGAAAAACCTAAATATGTTCTATAGTTTTGTGACGGATTCATGTTTCAGTTTGTTTTATTTGGGATACTCGCCTTACCTCTTTTTGAAAAATGGATCCCCTATAGACTTGCAGATTGCCTGCAACAAAAAAGAAGAAAACCCCCCAAAAAACCTAAAAAATCACAAATACTAATCTACGTTTCGGTGGCAAGTCGGCCACCGTTGTCCAAACATAAACTAAAACAAAAAATTAAACTAAATTTTAAGAATTTTTGTTAATTTTCAAAAATCACAAATACTAATCTACGTTTTGGTGGCAAGTCGGCCACCGTTGTCAAGACAGAAACTAAAACAAAAAATTAAACTTAATTTCTAGATTGGTATTTGTGATTTTTTGGGTTTTTTGGGGAGTTTTCTTCTTTTTTGTTGCAGGCGATCTGCAAGTTCATAGTGGTCAATAGGGCTGGACAGGGTCAGCTGGTATATCCTGGGACCCGGACCAAAGGGGTCCCATTTTCCAAAAAGTTGAAAGGAAAACCTAATCTTATTATTAAAAATAATATGGTTTTAAATCAAGGTATATGTAAGATGAAGAAAAATTATTAAATTTGAATTAATTTTTAACTCATATTATTTCAATTACTGCGAATACCCAAAGAATATTTTTTAATACATATTAGATATTTTATTTTTAAATCTTTTAAATAAAACTTATTTTATAAAAAACACATTATTATTATTTAATTAGGTTAGTTAATTAAATTGAAATGTATTTTTTAGAATTTTATAAATAAATAAAAAAACCCCGCACAAGTATGAATCATGAAAAAACCAATTTAATTTAATAAATTTAAATACTATTATTAATTTAATTTTATAATTTATTGCCATCAATCACTTTTAAATAGTCGTATATGTACATGGTTATATCCTATAAAATTAAAAGCATTTATATAAAAATTAAAAACTGTTGGATCTAGTCAAATGTATGTATGCCTTGATCACTACTAATATTTGTATTAAAAAAATGTTTTTATTTTATTTGAGCTAATAGGGGCAATTTACACTAAAGGGCAACCAAAACTAACTTCTTTAAAATCAAATAATTCCCTCATAACTTGCAAAATTAGCTTAAATTTACATTATTTACTTACTTTTATTATTGGCAAATTATTGCGTCTACTGCTTTGCATAAATTTTCGTTAAATTGGCTCTTTAATGATTGCCGCGATTTTCTGTGATTTTTTAATTAATTGATATACACAGAGAAAAATTTTTAGTTCCAATTACATTTTTTTCTAATTAAGTAAAAAAATTGATATAAAACAACTTACTTTTCAATTAAAAAAATCTTAGAATTAAATTGATAATTTAATTAAATAATTTACATTCATTAAAAATTACACAGGTCCACAAAAAAAGTGGTGTGTCCTGGGTGTCGGACTTAGATTCTCTGGCGTATTTCTTTCCGCTGAACACGAGTCTATAGTCAAAATTGGGGGTCAAATAGCAAAAAATCGAAAAAATGCGTAATTCTAAATATTAACATTTTTTTTAAACGTCAATATCTTAAAAATTAACTATGTATTTTTACAAGACCTTTAATTTAAGTTACAAAACATTTTTGTCTAAATAATATGTTTTTCAAGTTATAATCAAAAACCGAATATTTAGAATTTTTTCAAGTATACCCCTGGAAAAAATTAGAAAATTTGAATATTTTTATTTATGGCTTTTTTTCTGCGAGTTTTGAGTGATTTGGGATTTAAATAAATAAAATAAAATATTTAAAATTAAAAAAACTCAACATCACATAAATAAAACCTAATTTTTTTTTTGCAAAAGATATTTTCTAAATAATAAACTGTTCACTTGTTCACATAAAGAATAGAAATCCCAAAATAAAAATATGGTTAAAGTTAAAGTACAACCAAATTCATATTTGGGAAAATGGAATTTTTTTATAGGTATATAAAAAACAGGCAAAAGCTAACTTTTGTACAGATTTTTTTATGTTCTATGCACCACATTTCAAAAAATGGGGGTGTCCCAGAATATGTGGGCAATCTCTCGGAGTCTGATAGAAAACCTAAAAATATTATGACAAGTTCCCATAAACTGTTTTTTGCGACCCTCCCCTACCGAGATACAGGTACATAACGGACGCCCCTGAAAATAGGTTTTCTTATAACTTTTAAAATACTAGGCGTAATTAAATGTTTTTTTAAAATAAAGGGTACTAGATAAGTCTTCTTAAAATGAACATCATATTTGGCTTATCTAGGGACGGACTAGCTCTGACACAACAATAGCATTTTTTTTAACACCCTGTATAATTAAGGCTCAACAATATTATTTTTGGATAGCTTTAATCTTGAACTTGAAAAAAAAGGTATTCTTGATTGACATCAAAAAATTAACTGCTTATAAGAAATAAAATATTATGATTGGTAAAGTTTTTTACATTGTACAGGGTGTTTTTTAATTGATCGTCAACATTTAAGAAGGTAATTTTTGGGTCCATTAAAAAAAAACCTTGTATGAATGTATGTTCTAAACGTTTTAACGTTTTAAGATACAGGGTGGTAAAATTTTCAAAAATAAATAATTTATTACTAATATCACTATGCATAGAAATATCCAGATTTAATTTTTCTAGGTAAAAACCGTGCGTCGGACTAAAAAACCTATAAGCAGATTTAATCTTTTGATATTTTTTAGTCCGACGTAGGGTTTCACCTAGAAAAATTAAATCTGGATATTTTTCTGCATGGTGATATTCTTTACCGATATTGCGATGATCATGCAGAGAAACGGTTTTCATTTTTTTAAGCGAAAACCGTGCATCGAATTAAAAAAATGAAGTGATCAACTTTACTTAGAAATTATTGGGAATTTTTAAAATTATTTTTATTTTAAGAGAAGTTAGTGGTGTACCATCAATGTCTGCCAAAATAGACACGTCAAATTCCGTACGAACGCACTGTGGAAATAAAAAAAAAATGTGGCATACTAAAAAATGCTTCTTGAGACATAGTACATGTATGCCAAATTTCATTAAAATATCTAAAGTGGTATTAAAGATTTTAATAATAAATAATTTATTTTCGAAAATTTCAAAAGTTAAGACGTTTAGGACATACGTTCATATGAAGTTTTCTTCTTAAAATAGACCCAAAATTAAATATTGACATTTAATTAGAAAACAACCTGTATAATAAAAAAAAACTTTAGCAATCATAATATTTCATTTCTCGTAAACAGTTCATTTATCGATGTTAATTAAGAATACCTTTTTTTTAGTTTAAGGTTAAAGCTATTTAAAAATAATATTGTTGAGCCTTTATCATACAGGGTGTTAAAAAATTGCTATTATTGTGTCAGAGCTAGTCCGTCCCTGGCAAACTAAATAAGCCAAAATTATTTAATGGTTAAGACGACTTATCTAGTAACCTTCTTAAAAAAAAACAATAAAGTACGCCTAGTATTTTAAAAGTTATATAAAAAACGATTTTCAGGGGCGTCCGTTATGTAAATGTATCTTGGTAGGGGAGGGTCGTAGAAAAAAAAATTATGGGAATTTGTTATAATATTTTTAGGTGTTGTATCAAATAAAGAGAGAGTGCTCACATATTCTGGGATACCCTGTATACGCAGAAGTTTAAGCATTTTAGGGCCTCTGGGCTTTTGTTTTAAGCCCTTGAGATAAAGATGGAAATGGTCACTAATTTAGCTAGGTCAAGCGTTGTATAACTTACTGTTTTATTTGTTGCAATTTAAAAATTTCACCCTATAACTTTTAACCGTAACAGAAAATATAATGTATAAACGTATAAATAACAGAAAAAGAAAAGTTTATACCAATTAAAAAAGCAAATTAAAGTTAATAAGTAACTTATGTGTAAATTCCTCGAAACAAATCAAGAGGAAACGCTACGCACTTTGAAAACAAACACGTAAAATAAATACGTATCGTAGATTAACTAATTACGAGTTTTCCTAATTAATGAGAAATAAATCATATATTTCACCTAATTGGACGCATGTTTTAGTTTTCCTTCACTTTGCTAATAATAAATAATTTTTCACGTCAGTTCTTTTGATTAAGGCGAAGAAGTTCTAATTGATGTGAGTTAAAAGCGACTAACCATGTTAGAAATCTTTTATCTGTAGATTCACGCGATTTATATTTAATACAGCTAATAAAATTAAATGATTTATATAGATGGTTAGGCGTTAAGCAAGCGAGAGTTGCACGATGTCCAGTTTACTTAGTACAAGGAAAGTTTAAAAAATGCGAAGTTAATTCACCTTTAGTCAGCCCTTTAATATGTCAAGGTTAAAAAAGTTTTTGATTGTCAAAGTGTCACCAAAAGCTCTCTTATCAAAAGCGATAAAAATTAGGTAAGCATGCAAGGGAAGGTTAGTTAGTACATGAACCAAGCTTTATCGGTAAAAAACAAAAGCTGTTGGATTTACGAAGTGGCAGGCATGTTTTTGCTAAAAACCCTCCAGAAAGATATAAAGAAAGAAGCAGGGAGGTCTGGTACACTTATAAATAGATAAAATGTGGAAAAATCGAAAAAATTCATTTTCTCTATTTTAATTGCTCATAACTCTGTAAATATTATTCCTCGAAAAAAAATTGTAGAGACTAGATTTTCCACAAGGTAAAATGGGTTAGAAATCGCAAAATTCTTCTTCATCATCTTCTTTCCTGGGAGCCGTCTTGCTTTTTGTGCCTAATCTCCCATTATACTTTATACCAATTCTCCCATTAGTCTTGTTCCTTCTACTGTGGGCTCATTTTCGGTTGCTCAAATAATGCCTGTCTTTGGGATTCAGCGCTTCACATTTGCACAGAATATGGTAGGCTGTTTTCCCCCTCGTCGCACATTCTGCAACTTGAGTACCCATTGTATGAGCCTTTCTTGTGTAGGTGTCCTTTTGCCCTGTTAGCAACCCAGTTATGCGAAGTCTTTTCCAACTTTGTCTGAGTAGTTCTTCCTTCGAGTTTTTGGATGGCCCCTTATAAAGTCTTTTCCATGTCTTACTTTACTGATGCTACCCCAGTATTCATCGTGTTTGTTTCGGATCCACTTCTTGGTTTGCCCTCGTGCTGTGGTTTTGGTCACTCCAAAAGCAGGTTCTGGTCCAAAGTATGGTGTGGATGATCCATGTCTCGCCTGCTCATTCGCTTTTTTGTTGCCTTCTATTCTCGAATGTCCTGGTACCCACAGGAGAGTTACCCTGTTGCGTCTCCCAATCGCAAACTTAATTACACTTGTTGTAAAAGAGCAATAAAAAAAGGCAAAATATAAACATGTTATGATAAATAAACCAACAAAACAATATTCAACAAAACCTCAAATAGAATCTTGATTGAAAAAATATTATATATATAATATATTATATATATATATATATATATATATATATATATATATATATATATATATATATATATATATATATATATATATATATATATATATATATATATTTTTTTTTGTTTTTGCTTTATTGGTTTTAGGTCAGTAGGATCATAAAAAGACAATGTTTTTAATACACTTATGATATAACGATGACGTTTTGATCATTTTGGATCTTGTGGGGTTGTTGATATCTTTTTTGTCATTTATGAAATTTTGTTTTTTCTTTGAATTTCGATCATCTCTAAAAATTCTTTTTTTTTATTTTGTTCTGTTTTAAGTATCTTTGTTTTATTAAAATCAAAATTATGTCCCTTGGCCTTTTCGTGGTTGGTTAAGTTTAAGTATTAAAAACATAGTGTTTTTATGTTCCTACTGACCTAAAACCAAGAAACCAAAAACGAAAAAATATATATTATAAAAAAGGTCAAAGAAAATTAACATAATATATATATATATATATATATATATATATATATATATATATATATATATATATATATATATATATATATATATATATATATATATATATATATAAATATATAATATATAATATATAATATATATATATACTATATACATATATACATATATACATTAACATATATGCATACAGGGATGCGCAAAAGTCCGGAATAAAATTAATATCTTTTTAACCAGTAACTTAGGAAAAAAACGCTGAAATGCGTCAATTGACTTTAAATTGTACGCATTTTTTGGCAATAAAATGAAATATTTTTTTTCAACCCCTTAGCTGCAACCCTCCCCAAATGCAAACCCATGTCGTGTATGGGCTCATTAAAAAGGTCGTAAAAAATGGAATCTGGACATACACTTTCTTTTTTTAAACTTATGTGGTTACCAGGAAATGAGAAAAAACTTAAAACAAAAAAGTTAGAAATACCTACTTAGTGCTATCTGCGGGTGAATTAACGTAACAGATGCTGAAAATGCCCTCCACCCTCTACTTGGCAGGCTCCTTGGCGATAATAAAACCCGTCTACGGAATTTCGAATGCCTCAGCCGGTATGTTATGTGATTCCACTCTAATTCTGTTTTTTAGATCTTCAATATTAGCCGGCCTATTGTCTTTCAGATATCCCCAAAAAAAAAATCTAATGGCGTTAAGTCTGGGGATCGTGGCGGCCATTCAATTGTACCACGTCGTTCAATCCAGCGTCCTGCAAATATTTTATCGAGATATTCTCTAATGTTAAAACCAAAATGTGGGGAGCGCCGTCCTGTTGGAACCAAAGTGTTTCAGTGGGGATATCTGGATCTGCTTCATTGGGAAACATAACAGCTAAAGCAGGCACTAATTCAAAGCGTAAAAAGTCTAAGTAGCGTGCAGCTGTAAGGTTTCCCTCAAAAAAGTATAGCCCTAATATTCTGTTGTTGATGATGCCTGCCCATACATTTACTTTCTGAGGACGCTGCGTATGAGCTTCGCATATCCAGTGTGGGTTTTCCTGACTCCAGAATCGATAATTGTGCCTGTTAACTACTTCATTTAAATAAAAAGTAGCTTCGTCCGAAAAGAGTATGTTCAGTGGAAACCCATTATTCTCGTCACATCGCCTCATTATTTCCTCACAAAATTGCAAACGCCTGTCATAGTCATCTTCCAAGAGCTCTTGGACAAGATATACCTATGGGTGGTATTTTTCTGTTTTCAAAAACCTTCCAATCGTACGTCTAGACGCAGGATTTTTTTGGGCTAATAAAACCGTTGACAAATGTGGATCTTCCTGCAGAGATACGGCAATGTCCAATTTTTGATCTTCGTCTAAATCATGTGGCCGGCCACTTCTGGGCAAGTCCTTCACTGTACCATGTTCTTCAAATTTGTGTAAGATCTTACTCACAGTAGCCTGGGAAATGTGATTTTCCGGATATTTTGCATTAAATAAAGTACCCCTTCACTTTGACTCCGCATTCTATCCCCACATCCCAACAATATCAAGACTTCGATACGCTGCCTCTCGACAATACCATTTTTGTTTGGCAAATTAAAAAGAACACTTTGAAGGTACACAATTAATAAACTAAACAGATTTCAATTTTACCCAGAAATGCCACAATTTTAAAACTGAGTAAAAAAAAATTCTTATAAGGGCATTAAATTTGGTACAAAAAAATTTAACAACCTTTTTCTCTTTTTGAAGTACACTGATCAACAATTGCTTGGGATTATAACTAATTTTATGTGTAATTTTTTTCTGAAAAAATAAATTCCAAAGAATGTGGATGCTAGATTACGTTATCAGTTTTACACATAATTAATAAAATTTGTTGTGCTGCCTGCCCAGCTTGGTCTGTTCTTAAAATTTGTAAACTTTTAGAAACTAGCTACTGATGATCCTTAGCAATTGTTGAGCAGTGTACATCATCAATGCTGAATGCCACTTTATTTGTTTATTTGCAACTTAATTCCCGTAGATACACTAAGTATGTATTTCTAACTTTTTGTTTTTAAAAGAGTTTTTCTCATTTCCTGGTAACCACATAAGTTTAAAAAAAAGAAATGGTATGGTCAGATTCCATTTTTAGAGCTTTCAATGAGCCCTTACACGACATGGGTTTGCATTTGAAAAAAGTTGGAAGGGTTGCAGCTAAGGGGTTGAAAAAAATATTTCATTTTATTGCCAAAAAATGCGTACAATTTAAAATCAATTGATGTGTTTCAGCGTTTTTTTCCTAAGCATCCCTGTATATACATATATACAACAGCTCAATATTAATTACAGTTAGGTTTCGCTGACCGCTATACTTTTTAAAAATCCACTAAATGTGAGATTGGTATTGGTAATAACAATTTAAATTTATGTATCATAAATATTGTATAATGCATTCTGCGGTCAAACTGTGCCCTCATTTTCCTTGACATATTTCAGCAGTTGCTTCCAAAAGCCAAAGAAAACATATGTACCCCCATAATACTCGGCACGCACGTACAGTCAATCCGTGTCCAGCATGATTTCTTACATTGTTTGTTTAAGAGATTTACAATTACTGTGCAGGTTCACTTCATACCATCAGGAAACATATATTCAGAGAGACGTCCTAAGAATCTAATTAGCAATGTAGATGTTACAATGATAAAGGTCTGCCTCGCATAAGTGGATTTGTTGTTTGTTTTAGGAGTAATTTTCTAATTCCATAAATGATGGTAATTTAAAACTGTAACCAATAATCGTCATATACCGGATATTTAGTCTGTTTTACTTTTTTCATTTTTAATCATAACGGGGATGCTCTAAAAATTTTTTGGTTTAAGAATGAAGACAATCCTTATAGAAAATGGGTTTCGGTCAATTTTTTTTAAACCTTGCAGATTCTCTACGCGCCGATAAAAGTCCTTATGGGTACGAAACCCGATAATTGAATTTCATAATGTATTACAAAAAAATTATCTGGAAATAAATAGTTTGGGGCAATATTCTTCCTGGTTACAAAAAAAAAAAACATTTGTCCTGCAATATTGTAACACCCTTAAAATAATAAATTTTTATTTTCTATATTTTTTAATGCTTTAGAAGTATGTCTGAGTTATTATCATTTATAATTGCATGAACCCACTAGTACAGTAATTAAATGTTTTTTTTTGTGCGATACTAAACAGTACTAATCATAAATTGAACTGGTTTAGTAAAGCTTTACTGTAATATTATTTGTTAAAACTTAAAAAATGTTCAAAGATTCTTACCAGTTTTAAAAACAAATTGACAAATTAGACGGCTCTTACCTGAAAATAAAAAAATAGGTTAGAAAATAACAGTTTAAAAAAGAATATATTATATATATATATATATATATATATATATATATATATATATATATATATATACTATATATTATATATATATATATATATATATATATATATATATATATATATATATATATATATATATATATATATATATATATATATATATACATATATAATTTATACAGTGAAACATGAAATTATTATATTTACACAGAGTGTACTGTTCTGCCACTGAGGTACTTTTTTTGCTGCATTTTGCATTTTATAATAACTTTTTTATTATTTAAAATGTTTTCTTTTCAGTTCTGGTTAGTGGACTGGCTTCAGCCAACACAAATTGATGAAATTGCGCCATTACCTGCTTTATATGCTACAGCGAATTGGGTTGTACGCAGTTTTAAAAATCCTTAATTTAGGATCGCAAAATAAACTTTTATAATATCTCGTTTTAATTCTGCATTTTGGATTGATAATATAAGTTACAGTGGCAATAATACAGTGTATGCATAAAGTTTGGTCTACCCCCAATTTTTAAGTTGTCATTAAAATTTTTTTTTTCAAATGGCAATATAGGGCTTGTAATACATCACTTGAGAGCTCTTATTTTTTACAGTATGCCTTTAAATTTTGACGTAAGTCTGTCAAAGTCATTTTGAAATGGCGTTCGTTTAAAAGGTAAATAGATACCCTGTTTAACCGAGAGTGACTGACTAATTATTCTTTGTTTTATTTAAAAAAAGCAATAATTGTATATATAGTAGGATATTATTTTATACTTCACTTCTGACATTAGCTTCAATATATTTTGGATAATTTAAGCTCCTTAAATTTGATAATAACGGATTGTCTAATATGTCGTTTTTATTATTACTCATTTGCTTTTCTAAAAATATAAAATGAAGAATAATTAGTCATTTACTATTAATATATTAAGATTGTTTTTTACTTTTAAATAGACGCCATTTCAAAGTATATTATATATTAAAATCCTGTTTTTAGAAAGCCTTGAACAGGTTAAAAAATATTTTTTTAATTAAATATTATTTACGTAAACTGCAAAATGCTGTTTCATAATCTACAGAATTTTCTATTAAGTGTACTAGCGAAAATGATGATTTTTCTAAATATTCACTCCTATGCTGTAAGAACCTTTACATTTCTATGCTTAAAATTGATAAATAAAATTATTATCTAGCCGGGATTTTCCGGAATTTGGCCTACCACACGAATGTGTGTCTTTACACGAAATGTTTCAACCTTTCTTGCCACCTAGCATAACTTCGGTCTCATTTCACATAAAGGTGTAAATTCACATATTTATTCAAATTACCTGTAAAAAAAATGAGATAGTTAGTTACGCCAAGTGATCTCTGAGATATTGGATTTTAAAAATTTTACTACTGTAAAAGGTTTGTAGGACACAAGTTAAGGAAAAATTCTGATTGAAAAAAAATGCAAATTATTACTCGGAAAACTCTAAAACAGGGCCGTAATATCGTATTTTTTGGGGGTATTTTATGATTTTGCAATCTGCCTGGGCCTAATTGGTACGTTATTTATTGATCGGATTGTTTAAAGGTTTTCTAAACTTAGTAAATACATAAGTTTTAGGTTAGCTTTTAAAAAAATATTAAATTATGTCTTCCACAGGGTGATATTCCCTATGCTCCTTTTTAAAAACAAGTAACTAATAACATCTAATGGTTAAGCCTAAGAAACAGACGTCGGTTTGATATTTCCACTACCAAACTGTTTTTATTTAATAGTTAGTTATTCTGCGATAAACAGCAAACATTACGGATAAATGATTAATTAGTAATATGTATTAAATAACCATCAGCCGTCGTTAAAGATAACAGATCAGTGATATTAATTTAATACGATAATTAGAAACTCAAGTAATAACTATACACCCTTTAATGATGATGGTATCTTTATACTTGGCAAACAAAACATTAACAATAAAAATAACTTATTAGCTGCACGAAAAAAAAGTAAATAAGATTATACATAAACGTAAATGATATATTTTTTCTACTACCTTCTTAGAAAATACCGTTTTCATAACCTGAATAAGGGTGAAACAGCAACTTTACCTCCCATAGGGGTAAAAATTGAGAAAAAAATCAGGACGATTTCAAAAACAAAACAGGCACCTTATTATAAAAAGTTAATTTTGTGTCGTATTTTATTTGTTTCTAGTTTAAATCCTTTCCTTTAGTGCTCTTTAAGATTCTACGAAAAATAAATACAAAATGATATTTTCATTTTTTATTAATAAAAAAGGCCATAAATATGGCCTTGTTCTGTTCAGTTCATAAATATCCTTACCATTTTAAAAAATAGAAAACTATACAGGGGAAAAATACTGGACAAATTTCAGGAGGTAATTTTTCAGAAAATATTTAAAGATTTTAATATGCAGAGTTTTTAAGATACGGTTTTAAATATTTAAATTGGAAAAATGTTTTATCAAAAATATTTTGGTTTTTGCTACTCTAATTTGAACAACGTTATATATAGGTTATCAAAAAAAAAGAAAACAAAGTTCATTTTTAAAAACTCTATATTTTTTGTCATTTTTGTTTTCTGTGAATTCTAGATATTTTTGTTCACATATCCATTCCCTAATATTCAAGTGTTTGAGATATTCGCATTTAAATACAAATTTAAAGGGAAAAAATCCGCTCACCTTTTAATGTTGTTTTACGTTTCTATGGTTTTAGAGGTTTTTGAGAGTTGCATAATAACCATATTTATTATATTTTAAGATTAATAAAAATGTTAAAATGACAGTTTTATTAATCTGTAAAAATATTTTAATCGTACTTTTCTTTGTTTAAGGTTTTATCTATTTTTACTAATCATGTGATATCATTTACTTATTAATTATTACTATGCTGTTTTGTCACTCTACAAAGACCACTAAAACCATAAAACATAAAACAACATTAAGAGATGAGCGGATTTTTCATTCTAAATTTGTATTTAAATAGTATATCTGTAAACAATTAATATAGGGATATGATATGCCAGATAAAAATATCTAGAATTTATGTGAAAACAAAATTTAACAAAAAATAGAAGTCTTTAAAAAAATAAACTTTGTCCTTGTACGGCCTTTTTGATACACCCTGTATCATACGTTATTCCTTTTGGGAGCAAAAATAAAAT
>JAHBCN010013343.1:24784-35998 GCA_019359885.1 Listronotus oregonensis | reverse complement strand
TGCATAAGGTTTAACTGAATGACTGGGGGGATACTTTGCTGCTTCATCAAAAGAGTCACAGTTCTCACTTGGCCCATGATGTCACAGTGCCCCCCTCATCCTCCACTGTCCTCACATGTCATTTTGGATTAAAAGGTATAAGAAAATTGAATAATCACATAAATATAGGACATTCCATTTAAAAGATATTTTAAAATGTCACCTATTAGTTTTATTGGATGTTCAATTGATTTTCAACCATCATTTTTGAATTTGGCGAAAAAAATTAAATGAGAAGGCTATAAAGTTCTTTCTATTACAGGTAAAATAAAAAAATCGGCCCGTATGGTCTTTGTTGGATAACCATGTACACATGTACACGGTGCCCGGTTATAAATGTAACCCCCTATTAACTTTTTTATTTGACGTTAAGAAAAAACAAGTTTAGTATAACAGTTTAGTGGTTCAAAATATATTTTTTTAATCTTTCTTTTACCTATACAGGGTTTTTTAAAAAGTCTGGACGTGGTCCTACTATCTTATATTAAATGAGTCCCCTATTTTTTTATTTAAGACTTGCATTCTCTTGAAATTTTAAAAATTTTTTTAATCCATATGTCTAATTAATGGTTACAACGAAAATGAAAAACTATAAGCTCTTCATTATCATGTATATCGCATGTTTATTCATTTTGCAATTAGCCTTTAAATTTTTGACATATCCGTCAAATGATTTTTTTTAACTAATTATTTTAATTTTTTGGAAAAACTAATATATAAGAGAAAATATTTATAAATTTAATGCTAAGAATAATTATAATCAAATAGCCCTTTTTTGGAAAATATAGCTGCAAAAGAGTTGTAACTAAATTTGGACTAAATGTGTTTACTTAAAAGATAATTCAAATTTTATGGCCAACTGATGAAATCAACAAACGTAGCAATATTGCGTTTTAAAGCTTACAGTTTTTTGCATTTTGTGACAGAAATGTTTAGAATTTCAAGGAGAACGCAAATCACAAATAAAAAAAAGGGACTTTTTTAAAATACAAATAGGACCACGCCCAAAATTTTAAAAAAAATTGTACAAATATAAGGAATTTCTAAAAAAAAAATTTTAACACATTAAGCTTTTATACTAAACTCATTTTTCCCCAACGTATACGCGTAGCTATTCGCGGGTAATTTTTTTCGTCAAAATTGTTTTGTTGGTAATAGAAGATATATTTTGTCTGGCTTTTACTAATTAGTGGTATGTTTAATCAAAAATTGTCTTTATCCACAAAAGAAGTTTTGCTGGACTCAAACAAAAACATCTATGTCGCGATTAGTGTATACCCGCCTTAAGTACAATTATCTAAAAAAAAAATTGACAGTATCAAGAGATTATAGATGGAATTATCAGGTTTAATAATACATTGATTACCATGTTTTCTTGTTTTTATATGTATTCTGCTACTATTAGATAATAGATAAAATATAACAAAGCATATTATGTAGGGTTAGGAATAATTAACGTCTAAATGCGGTAGTGTCAGAAAGTAAAGGTTACATTCTTAAGAATACAGGTATGAACCCTTTTGAAATTTTTTTTAATAATTAATTTATATATATATATATATATATATATATATATATATATATATATATATATATATATATATATATATATATATATATATATATTTTTTTTTTTTATATTTTTTAAAAATATTTTTTTTATTATAAAAAAAAAATAAAAAAATATATATTTTAAAAATTTTTAATTTATATATATTAAAAATTAAAAATATATATATATATATATATATATATATATTTTTTTTTTTTTTTTTCAATCCAAATCATTATCAACCACAATTAAACCAGCAATAAATCTGCAATTTGTAACATGATATATATAAATTTGTTAAAAGATTTAGATTAATCTTTATATATAAAATATTATTATTCTTTTTATATCTTAAAATCGATGGCCGGTTTCCTTGTTAACAGCTTTTTTTACGAAAAAATTTGAAAATTATTTATAATATTTATATATATTTATGATATTATATATTTTATATTGTCATAGCAGTATAAAATGTACATAAGAAATATTCTTCCAAAATTTTAAAAACTGGTTTACATTTTTTAAAAAACACATATTTAAAAAAATTTAGCCCAAAGAAATTCTATTAGGCATATAGTAAAGAACTTTAAGAGTAATGAATATTAACTTTGTTCTACGCTTTAAATGAATATCAAAGCTTTAACAAGACTTTTAAAAAGTGATAAAGTCAAAGAAAGGCAGTTGTGTCTCTATATTAAAAAAGTATTCGACCCAGATTAAAACTTCTTTAAATTTTGTTGAAATGCGAAAATAGGATTTTTTAAGTTTACTTTTGCTTAATTATACGTTAATAATTAAGTTGCTTGATGAAAATTGTCCCTCTTCTTAAAGGTAGGAAAAATATTTTTCTGTTTATATTTCATTATTTTTTAAAAAAAGTAGAAATCTTTGTGTTTTACTAGTAGATTAAAATATAATTTTTTATTTCTAAAGGCATTTAAAAATTTTATTATATTGCTTGATGTAACAACAATATGCTATACTCGTAACATTCACAAAATAATTCACTGATGATAAATATATTGGTTTCATATTCTATTAAAGTAACAATAATAATAAAAAAAAGATGTATTTTACCTAAAAATGCATATAAGTATACAGGGAAAACTTTTTAAACGAACGCCATTTAATATTCCTTGAATTGATGATCTTGTGAAAATTCGGCAAAACACGTCAACTTTCATATCAAGGGGACAACTTTTAGGGCATCCTTTATTTTTTAAATTTAACCCCCTCACGCCCAGGACAACTATCCCTATAATTTTAAATAGCAACCCCCACTTTTGTCACTATTTTTTAAATTTACATGTAATTCTAGGTTAGATACATCACTTTTTTATTTTTTTTGGTCAAAATTAAAGTACGTGACCTAACAAATATATAAATATTTTTAATTTATTTTATTACAATAATTCAATTTTTCGAAGGGGTTGCGTTTACTGTACTGTCCAAGCTATTATTATTATTAATAAATTACAAAAACGTTTAATCCCAAAATACGTTTGAAATTATTTCTTTGATTTGTATTTTGCCGGTTTACAATTTTTTGTAAGTCTTTTAACAGTTTTTTTTTTACAATTTCGGAGACATTAAACAAATAGTTTCTCGTGCAATGCATCCTTTTTTTCCATTTGATGCTTTAATTCGGTTGTTGAAAATAAGCTAAAAATACTTATTGTTGTTCACTTTTTTGTTTATTTCTTAAAATTGGATAACACTATTGAAGAACGCGTAAAAATGATTTCTATTTATGCAGCAGAAACCGGTAGCTTTACAAGAGCGGCAGTTTTTAATGAAAGATATCCTGGGATAAATGTTCGCCATAAGTATATCCGAGGGTTAGTAGCAAAGTTTCAGGAAACTGGATCTGTTGCCAATAAAAAGAGGAATAAACCATATTTGTTAAATGAGTCAAATTGAAGTTCTTGGCCAATTTGCGATGTCTCCCACAATGTCGCTTCGTCAAGCTGCAGAACAAACTGGACTGTCGGGTGAATCAGTCACAAAAACCATTAAAACTTCATAAATTTCACCCCTACAAGCTACAAATAACTCAAGAATTAGGGGATGATGACCCGGAGAGATTAATTGAATTTTGCGAAATTATGACTAATAGGATTATTGCCCAGCCGTAGTTAATAAAAAATATCTGTTTTAGTACCCAACAAAAGCACATTTTACTTAAATGGTAAGGTGAACAAACAAAATTGCCGCTATTTGTGCGATATCAATTCTTACGCCATTAGAGAAGGATAAATGCAATATCCGCAAAAAAATAATGTTTGGGCTGGAATATTGGGCAATTCCATCATTGGTCATAAATGAAAATTTAAATGGTGAAATTTGTGCGGACACGTTAGACCGAAGAATAGAGCCTAGTATAATTCCCGAGGTAAAAAATCATAGAAACGTCCATGGAAACCTTGCTTTAGATGAACATTTATTGCACTTCTAACAGAACGAAGCACCTTCTTAGTATGAACGCCCAGTGAGGGAGTGGTTGGGTAACCCTTATCCGGAGCAGTGAATTGAAAGAATGGGACCTACTAAATGCCCACCTAGATCACCAGATCTGACACAACTTGATTTCTTTCTATAGGGTCATTTGAAATCGTTGTTTCAAACAGATCAATTAAGCCTCAAAAAGGTTATACAGGAATGAGTATTTCACCAAATTCAAGGTGAAAAGTGGTTGAATTTTAAAAAAAGGAAATTTAAAATTTTAAAAAAATAGTTTAGCCTTTTTATATTTTTTTAGACTGCTGTTTGTTAAAATTGAAACTTAATTATTGTATAAATAATAAATACATTTATACATTGTGAGAGTCTATATTAAAAAAAAGACTCTAATCAACCTAGAATTACATGTAGATTTCAAAAATGGTGATAGTGGTCTTTTGATAATTTAGGGGTAAGAGACTCATTGAAGGGCTTAAATTTAAAAAAATAAGAGATGCCTTAAAAGTTGTCCTTCTTGATATCTAAGTTGACGTGGTTTGCCGAATTTTCACAAGATCACTAATTCAAGGAAAAAATTAAAGATCTAGGTTTTTTTTTTTATTATAAAACCTTTTTAAAAAAAACTAATTTAAATTTTCCCTTCAATTTTTTTCATTGGAACTATTATACCAATTATTTCGGTACTATATTTTTTGCAGATTTAGCTATGCCACCCTATTTATTTCTAAAAGAACCTTTAGGAGAAACTCAAGATCTTTCCAAAAAGTATCTGAATGATGAATCTTTAAATAACAGTATTGACGAAAACAACATAAGTAATGTTTTCAAACATCCTCCAAGGCCTGAGTTTCATTGTGATAACACAAAGTTTATATGGATATCAATTACAGTTATAATAGTAGCAGTACTTACTTTAAGTGCAATATTAATATACTACTGCCGAAAATCACAAGGTAAGTCTATTTTTATATATATATATATATATATATATATATATATATATATATATATATATATATATATATATATATATATATATATATATATATATATATATATATATATATATATATATATATATATATATATATATATATATATATATATATATATATATATATATATTGGATGGTTGGATGCTACATCCCTTTTTAGGTTTTATTTTAAAAAAAATTGAGTATATGCTCGATTTTTACTTTGTTTATTAATAAAACCTGATATTTTTCTTTAAAGATTTAAATTTGAAATAATTTACATATCAATATATTTGTATTGCGTACCTGGTAGCTTAAAAATACTTTTTACCGCCGGCGTCTTAGGTACAACAAATAATTAATCTTTGTCTACTGTAAAGTCTGCAACTAAATTTTATGTTAAATGAATGAAAAATCCTTAACGCCGCATGAATGAAAAACCTTGACGCCGCCAAATAACATTTTTTAAATCCACATACTAAGTCTCTACTTTCAGTTACTTATCTCAGACTTAACACAGTAACTATTTACCACACACCTAAATTTCTTCTAAGTAATACCAGAGATTTATATACATAAAGTGACAGTAATTAATTAGACAAATCAAACTGAAACTTTTCTTTAAATGTTCTGAATCTGTTTTGTTTTTAAACTTAAGTGGTTTTATAATAATGTTCTTAAACGATCCCACAAAAAAAGCTGTAATTTCAGCTCATTCTTCTTTTACTTTTTTTTTTTTTGATATGTACAGATTTTAAATTTTTCTACAAATAAACATACAATTATATATTATCATTCTATATCCATTTAGATTTATTTTGTTTAGAAACTTTACCGTTTTTTTCTAACTGTTAATAAATTATTAAAAATACCTGAAATAGGTAATTATTTTAAACATAATTCTAATAATATTTAGAATAAATATAAAAAAGACAATATAATGGTTTTATGCAATAAATCAATTCTATCCAGACAAGCCAAAGACGATAAGTTTTTGACTGACAATTTAAAAAAGTAAAACCAGTTAAAACTGAAAGTTTGTAGTAAAAGTTGCGTTTTTGATCAGTTTTAATTATTCCATTAAACCTTTTGTTGAAGAACCGTCTTCAACAATTAAAAAAAAAATACTAAGAAAGTATTCTCTTTAAAAATATTAAATTGTCCATGGAATAATTTGGGCCGGCACTGAACAGCGAACCTAATTGCAAAACCCATGTGATTCTGCATCCCAAGGATACGGGTTCTAAGAATAAGATTTCTAATTTTAACAAAAAAACGGTCCTTGTATTTAAAGGGATCTTTTCAAATACGATGCCCAGCTTCTAAGAAATAAATGACCGTTGCATTTTCTCTATCCCTTTTGCAGTGTTTTAAGAAAGCCTGATTGCATTTTCCAAGTAAAAACTGACCGTTAAATATTCCCTGTCTCTTTACTGTGTTTTAAGAAAATTAGTTTGCATTTTGCTCTTGGTCTGAGAACCATGCTCTCTTTAGTTTTAATCTGTTAGAACCTCCCGTATATTAAGATCTTGCTTTTTATGTAGTACACTTTGAGGGTGTACACTGTACCCTTACTCTCTCAGTTTTTTTGTTTACATGTAACCTAAAAGAGGTTACGTGTCTACTCTCTAAATACGTATAACATCTAAATGGTTGTTATAGTGCTCTCTTTGTATAAACCAATCGAAGTAAATGAGTTATTTTTACTTAATTAACTATAGAAATAGGTATTAAAGTTAAGTCTATGTAATAGCTTACCAAGTATTAGTTGTGTTGTGTTTGTTCATAAATTAAACACTTTAATAAATCTATTATCAAAATAGAGCTTTTTATTGAAAAACAGTAATGCAGCGCTCAGTAGCAGGAAAATAACTATGGATTACAGAAACCCCTTTATGTTGGGCACAGAGAAATAGAGATTCTGACCCCTCTACCTTTTTTTATTCATTCCTAAATATTAGGTGTATTCTTTTGGAATATTCCTAAGCTTCTTTAATACATTTGCTAGTGTATATTGTCTTCTTCATAACACCCAAAGTTTACACCACACTTTTTTTCCTGATTTGTTTTTTTTAATGTACAATAATTTAATAATTGACATAACACAACCAAATAAACCATTATTTCAGTAAATGTAAAACACTAAAATGGAGTAGACGCGACACTGAACTTGTAATGCGAAAATAGAGAGAACTATAGCATCTGACGATAAAACTGATCATATAAAGATACTATGGACCTTAGTTTTAACTAAATAGTTCATCTGAATAGTTAACTATCAGTTTAAACTGTGCGTCTGTAGCCCGTTTTACAAATGCAGGAACTGTTTTTTAGATGTTTTTAATTTTTGCGGTATATCGGGTATAATTTTTGAAGATGAAGAGCTTGAAATGAGGAAATTAAAAGCTGATGGGTGTATAGTTTCTTAAATCGGCGATGTCACCCTTCATATGCCTGAGAATAATCACTGCTTTGTGTCATTGAGAGGGAGTAGTACTGGTACTTTTTGAAGTGTGCGTGTTAAGGCACCATCTACTTCTTTAATTGATTCGATAACTATATCGTCGCTTTCCGGTATTTTTTATTTTAAAGGAGGATGCTTTAATTTTTTAAAACTGTTATTTAAGGGATATCTTAAAATCCATAATTCTAAATTTTTGGTTCTGGCTCGATTTAAATAGTTCCGCCTCCTTTTTGTAAAACTCTTAATAAAAGTCTTCTGCAATCTTAAGAATATCCCCTCTAATGTACCTTCAAACTTTCCTTGTTTTTAATTACTTTAAATATATGATCACTGTAATTATTTTTAATATCTTTTCTAACTAATTCAAAGATATTCTCTTTAATTTGTCACAACGTAGCGAAATTTATCATGCATTTTTTTAACTTCTCTCCTTTCCCCTATTATATTATTTCTAGGTTTTTTTTAGATTTTTATCTTTTTAACCTAGTTATCTATTTAATTAACTGCCCACAAATAAAAGAGTTACTCTAAGGTAGGTTCTAGAACATAAAGGAGTGAAAGGCAATGAACAGGGCACATGTCCCGTTTTACTGACCGGAACTTTTTTATAAGCTGTCGCGATTAATCTTAAAAAGTAATTCAATTACAATTACCAATTACTTTTATAAGTAGTAGTTAATTACGATTACCAAGTACTAGCATATTGATTAAAAGTAATTTAAATATTAATTAAAACTTAAAGTAATTGAATATTTTAGCAATTACTTTATTTAAATTATCACATATATTAAACACGATACACTAAATAAATTAAATATTTATACTAATACGTAACATACGCGCACGTCACACTATTTAAACTGCTCTCTTTACAAGTTCAACATTAAATGACTTTAAAATAAATATCTTTTTATCCTACCTCAAACATCAATAGATTTTTCCACAAAAAAAAAGAATAAAAACGGTGGCGGTAAGCATCAATTGAAAATACTAAATGGGTGTGGAGGCGGCGTTCGTCGAATTCAAAGCGGCCCGCCGTGTTTTAAGATCCTCTTTCTGACTGGCCAAAATTCAGGCAGTTTTTCCACAAAGAAAGGTAATTAAATTTTTCATAGTAATTAAATTATTTATTAGGTAATTGAATAAATTTCTAAGGAATTTAATTACTTTCGATAATATAATAATCGAATTACTTTCTAAGTATTTGAATTACTTGGTATTCGTGAAAATCAATTACCAATTACGATTACGTTATCCTATAAATTTATAATCCAAATACAATTACCTCTTCTAAAAAATTATTAAATTAAAGTAATTCAATTACTGAGAAGTAATTAAATACGATTTTTCAATTATTTTAATTTAATTACCGACAGCTCTGGGTACAACTAGAGGTTACCTACTGGAAGAAGTCAGAAAAAGGGAAAATAGGCAAAAAGAGACTCACTGGAATAACGCTCCAGGCCAAAGACAGACAAAGAATTCTATGTTACAATCGCCTAAGTATACCAAGAAGCTCATAGAACTTCAAAAAAACTAACTCAGGATAGTCACCAACATTCCGACAGGACACGGTCCTCTAAGGTATCATTTTAAAAAGATGGAAAAGACTGATAATAAACGCTGCAGGTTTTGTGATAAATCGAGCGAAACCGTGAATTATGTACTATGCAAATGCATGAAATTACCACGCCAAAGGCTTAAATATCTAGAAAAAGAATTTTTGACTTCGAAAGATATAAAGAAACTTGCCCTCTAAAACATCTCCAACTTTGCGAAAAGTTTGAAATTGAAGGGATTAATTAACACAGGGTGTTCACAAAATATCCTCTTAGGTCGAAGTGGGATTAGGGCTATATTAAGCAAAGAGACCCCATTTACTACAATACAATAATGATTTATCTCTTAATCTGTTAATACGCCTGGCTTTACCCCAAATAGTACTTGATAAAAAAATTGCATGCAAGTAAAGGTGCGTTTAGACCTGAGCACGCACGCACTGATCCACCGCGAATGCTCAAGTGTAAACGGTTATGCGCGCACACTCACGCTGTGTGTTTCTATGCGCGAATAGCCTCGGCGCGATCCGCCGGCTGTCGGTCTCGATGCGATGCTCAAAAGAATTAATTGGTTCGCAAACGTCCAGTTTGAACGGGGTTGGGACTGTTGGGAGTAATTAGTTTAATTTGAAAATGGAGTGGAGTAACACCAGAGTTTTGCTTCTATTGCAAGAATTCGAAAAACTTTTTATATTATGGGATGTGAGGAACCAAGAATATTACTTTAAAACAAAAAAACAAGATGCTTGGCAAGCACTTGTGAATAATTTAAATATTGCAAATTTAGATAGTGCAGAAGCACAAAAAAGATAAAAAGTCACATGGGATCGTTTGGCCGTGAAAAAAGTAAAATTAGGGCCAGCATAAACTGGAAAAGGATGTCTGCATATGTATATCGGGGGCTATGGGGTTACAAAGAAGATCCCTTAAATTTTCAAGTAGTAACATATTGGCTCTCCTAATTATTTTAAACAAAAAAAAGTTTTTTAGATATTTTGAGGAGCACAAAGATTGTATCCAAGTGCAAGCTTGGGCTGTTTTTAGCCAACAGTTTTTCCAATTATCTCAAAATGTGTTTCCATATTAGTAACATCATGCACCCTGCAGATGTAACAATAATATAAAACCAGACACATTCAACAGTGACACGTCAAATCATAAATTCACTAGTGTCACTGCCAAAAATGGAAAAAATTTTTGCTCGTGTTTTGATTATGTGCGGTACTGAGGGTGCATAAAAATTACGTAATAAAGTATTTTGTCTGTGGTCTACGTTTTTCGAGGGTTTTCATTATCATATTATACATTAAAATAAATGCACCCGCCATCGTCGTCTTCCATTATAAACGCACCCCTGCGAACAACTGGATCAGCTTGTACGTCGAAATATACATAAACCTATTTAAACGCTTTTTTGCAAACGCAAACAAATGCGTGCATGGATGTTACCGTACGTGCTCAGGTCTAAACCCACCTTAAGGCTGCTTTCGGTTTAATTTAAGCTTAGTATGGCAAAGAAATATGTACTATTGGTCTATTTGTAAAAAAAGTGCTCTTGAAAAAAAATTATTTGGAAATTTAATGCTGAACACCACCTGTTTAATACGAAATAAGAACATGTAGTTGGGAACAATGCATCAGATTTTACAACTTTCGGAGAAATCTGGTATGTTATGTTACTTGAATGTTCATAAACTTGCCATAAAATATACTTTTACAGTAAACAAGGGAGTCATTAAATGTTTTTTGGTCTGTCAGGATAGAATCTCGGTCGTAAAAGAATTACATCGTAGTTAAAGTTACATAATACCTGTATTTTGTTATCAAAATAAAGTTTAGTGACGTAATGTATGGTAGGTTGAATAACTTTATTTACACAAGTCGTGACTTCACGAAAATTCGTTAGAGATTTATAGCATAAATACTTCTTATTTGCGTGTATGCTATAATTAGAATTAACTTTTTACCTATTTTAAAAATTTTTTAAAAAAAATGTTCCGTGTACATTAACAATTTTAAGACAGAATACAAGTAACACATTAACAACAATCAAATTTTTAATAAATCGGCTGTTAATTAATTAACGTATTTTTTATTAATCAAAATTTTCAATTTTCCAAAAAAGTATTTACCTAACAGAAACGGAAAGTAAATCCTTTTTAGCAA